>CM077502.1:52695379-52952024 GCA_039654745.1 Houttuynia cordata | reverse complement strand
CAGTAATTAAAATAAGTGAATAATTGGGGTAAAACTCTTAAATATTCTGTAAATTGAGTAGGATACATGTGGTCTATGATGAGAACACTTAGAATGTAGGATTGCCGTATTGAGCTCTGGAGTGATGCGTAGGCCTGCTAATTTGTTTTTAGTAACTGCAAGAAAAACTTGAAAAATTTGAGTGTCAATGTCGACGTGACAGCCAGCTGATGAAGCATAATTTTTGTGGGTTACCAGGATATGGTATTCGTTATGCTATAAGTTTTAGGGGGTTTAATTTTGTTGCGTTACTCAACAGAAGCTTGTTGACGTTGTCTGTCATATTGCCTGTTGGCTTTTGTATGTTGTCAGTTTTGCAGTGGAATGGATGAGACTGCCGTGGGTGCTTGTGCAGAACTTATCTTTGCTCCAATTGATGCGTCTCTTGCTGATGATGTGCCACTGTTACCATCTGGTTTTAGAATCATTCCCATAGACTCTGGAGGGGTTAGTGGATAGTTCTCGACCTTTTTTTTGTATTGATACATATATGTATGAACGTTGTAGTAAAATAGTTCTTTAAGAAGATGAGTTGGCTTCTTGGCCGGGCCCTTTTTTTTTTGGAGGGTTGGAAACAATAAAATATGTTTATGACTGTAGGGTTCCTCCAGTCCAAATCGCACTCTGGATCTAGCTTCTGCTCTTGACGTGGGAGCGGCTGGTAATAAAATTTCTGGTGACCATTCAAGAAATGCTGGGAACACGAAATTAGTAATGACAATAGCATTTCAATTTGCGTTTGAAAATCATCTGCAAGAAAATGTGGCATCCATGGCACGCCAGTATGTACGGAGCATTATATCTTCTGTTCAGAGGGTTGCTTTGGCAGTGTCACCATCATGTCATGGATCATATGGTGGAATGCGGCCGCTGCCAGGAACGCCTGAAGCACTCACGCTCTCTCGTTGGATTTGCCACAGCTACCGGTAATTGACATGTTTGATTCCTGTCTAGTGCTGCCTGTGTATTTTATCTTCCACTCCGATGGTGGCAACATGATGTTTATGCTGTTTCACAAGTTGGATATCACAGTAATTATATACAAGGGTTGCTTTTGAACTTGCATGCAAAACTTATGTCTTTATGTGCCGAAAGACAATAGTACCTATTTCTGTTCTTTCAAAGCACATTTCTTGTTGGCATGTTAATTTGCATTTTGCTTAGATTTATGATTAGCGTCTAATGCTTACCTTCCCTTTCCAGATGTCATTTGGGCGTGGATCTACTCAAGCCCAATGGTGAAGGCTCTGATTTTGTCCTGAAAACGCTGTGGCATCATGCAGATGCTATTGTTTGCTGCTCCGTGAAGGTGTGTTCTTTGCTATTATGATACAAGACATGGGGGAATATCTGATATATTGCCTAAATATTTCAAATATTGCGATATACCACTCCTTGCTTTTGCAAAAAGAATTCACCTCCCTCCTTCAGGTTGCTAGCTGTATCAAATAAGCTTTAATATTATCTCATAAGAATAAATTTATATGTTTAATATTGTAGATATGTAGTACAAAAAATAAGTCGTCACTCTGTGACGTAAATGCTATATGGCTAATTTAATTTAATTGCCGTTTGGTTACGCTTTTCTATAGTGAAAAACTGCTTTTGTGGGAACCTTCCTCCCGAGGGGGTTTTCCAACCAAAACGAGTGGAAAGCAGGGTTTGCACATACCCTCCTAAAGCAAACCTGTTTTGTAGGAGCACAAAGCAAAGAGGCGAGCCAGCTAGTTGTCAATTTTCTCAGAAGCAGCTTCTAGTTATAAGGAAAGCTTCTTTAGAGAAGAAAACTCAATGGAAAAGATGTTGTAAAATAAACAAATTTCCAAGATTAAGTCTAATGATACAAGATTATTTGTGATCATTCTGAGTAGAAGAGGTGACAGTACATAAATGGCCCAAATAACAAATTATTTGAGTTTTAATATTGTATCAAGGTCGATGTGAAGAATCTGTTTCTAGTCATCTATATTTTTTAATAAATATTCGTTATAATCAACTAAAAAAAAGAATCCCATTTTCGAAATCTTTAGGTTGCCAATATATCTTCTGTCGGTGATACTTCCAAATATCTCCCATTTTGCGAACTACAATGAGATCAATAATCCATCAATGTATCACTTAATGATATACAGTGCGCTTGATTACTTTCAATGAGTCAGTTTGCTTGTTCTGTGTAGTTTTTGCTATAGAAACCACTGGAATGCGTAAACTACACTATTGATTCTGCTACTTCATTTGGAATATATGTATTACTTCTGAATCATTGGTAACTGTGTTTCATATGACATGCACACAGGCAATACCCGTTCTTACCTTTGCAAATCAGGCAGGCCTTGATATGCTTGAAACTACATTGGTAGCTCTTCAAGCCATCAGTCTTGAGAAAATATTTGATGATAATGGGCGGAAGACTCTCTATGCAGTGTTTCCTCAGATAATGCAGAACGTAGGTCACTATCTCCTTGGATATGTCTAACTTGTATCCTTTTAGTTGCTTTCTTATTATGCTTCTTTTTTGGAATTTTAGATAGAGCATAGAGGGATATGTGGTTTTTCTTTTGAAAAAAACATCACTGTTTCTTAAATTTCTGAAAATTAGCAGATCTTTTATATTGTTTTTTATATTTACAACTCACCCTTCTATGTGCTCACACACTTGCACATCGCTACATACCATGGGGTTGGGATTCAGCCCTGGCTCGCACATATGCACACGCACACACACCATGAGGTTGGGATTGAACCCTGGTATGTGTGTTCGTAACGCGAAGATGACCTGTGAATTTATCAGTTACATTCAAAGAAACATTGGTAATTATGTTATCTAAGTGTGCCTAACGATGCTTTTTATTGCAGGGTTTTGCTTGTATGCAGGGAGGCATCTGCATTTCAAGCATGGGGAGGCCAATTGCCTACGAGAGAGCTGTAGCTTGGAAGGTGCTCAATACGGAAAACAACCCGCATTGCATTGCCTTCATGTTTATTAACTGGTCTTTTGTTTGAGATGCTGGTGCAGCATTAAAACTTGTAGGTAGACCGTCTTTAATATCTGCTTGGTGGGTTTTTTAATTAGCCCTCTTTGGGACATCCTGGATTCTTGCGTTATCTTTTGCTGGTTTAAGATACTGGGATTGCTTTTGGACTGCTAGCTTTGGTTTGTGTCCAAATATATTGCTTTTCTAGAGTTTTAATCTAAATTTTCGAATTAATACCTACTTGACATACAATATTCTGTTTTTCCAAATTGATCACGCGGCGGGCCAATGATACGCATGCCGGAATATATTTGCTTGGCTATAGAAGACGTACATCACTACGCTTAACTCTATTTGGATGTTAAATGATTATTTCATTTGGTGCAAGCGTGCGTAGAGTGTGCATTTGGTGAAATTTTAAGCATGGGATGCAACTCTTGTAGTGAAGGTAGAAGTGTCTATTCTGGTGGTCGCTGATCATGGACTGGGTGCTTCCTCCAAATTTTGATGCAAAAAGAAAACGACTGCGTAGACTAGCAGTAAGTCTCTTCTGCCTTCTCATCTGGCAATCGAAGAGCGAAGAATCTAGGCATACAGCCCACTGATGCTGATTGTTGGAGCACATTTCTGTTGAATGTACCACTTAAGATGCCTGGTGTTGACGAAAGTCTCCATCCCATCCCCAGTGTTATTTGTTGTATATTAGAGGGACGTAGTGATTGTGAGACCCTGTCTGCCTAGGCGGTGAAAATGCCAAAGGTCATCAAAGCTTTTGTTGCTATAGCTAAATTTTTGGAAGTTGTCTATCACTGATGTAAGGTGCTTGATCACCATTATGGAAACATAGATGACATGACATTGTGTGCATAGCAACCATTCTCGCGTTTGATGGTGCCATTTCTCAAATTCGATAACCGTAATCTGCAATCCCTTTATAAAAGAAAAGAGGCAACGAGGGATGTTTTCTTGTTTAAGGCCGTATTAAACTACCCTCCATCGGGAAATTATAAATCGAAAGTGATGGTAAATGGCTGACTGATGATTTTCCGTATTGTCTCGAGGTGGTCGCCATTAGTAAATCGCCAATTCAACAAAATGCATACCAGCATTTGTGAACTGTGTTGAACTCCTTTTTAGGCCATTTAATGGCATATATTTTCCTCAGTGGGGATTGTGATGCTCTCGTGCATGCAGAAGCGAATGCCCTAGAAGGAGAAGAAAATATTTTTAGTCCAAGGCTCACAGCATGAGAAATCACGGGCAACATTTTTTTTCATCTACACATGCATCATTCGTTACTATGAAGAGCCTCAATTTACTGGGTTGGCAGCCGTCAGATCATACGGGCCCCACTGATCTGACCGTTATTTTTGCCCTACAAAGTGTGACACCATGTTTTTTGCTTGAAGGGGAAGGTCACACTCACGAGAAAGGTTATTTTTGATATGGTAGCAAAAGTTGCCCAAATTGCTTCATTTTTTATCTGAACAATGGCGTGCTATTTACGATCGAGCACAAAAAAGAGAACGCAAGTATCTTGTCACTCCTTGTAATGAAAAACAAATGCTCTACTGAGCCCGATGTTGATATGTACATTGGACTATGATCTGAAAAGTGCGATGATCATTTGATACAGAGCCCTAATTCCTACATGAAACTGATTGTAAGCTTAGTATGTCTAAATCGCCCGGTGGAGGCCACTGAGAGCAGTATGACAAAACATCACCAGGAGATCATGTCAATCATTTTTTAAAAAAAATTAACTCAGAGTATGTAATATCTCAATAATCATGCGTTCTGGAAATCCTAAAGCGTTCGGGTTTTAAGGCAAAGCGGTTGCTAAAAGACCCTTAAATGAAGGGTCCAATTCGTAATTGACGGACGACCATGACCAAACTTGTGTGACCGTAGCACATTGGGTACTAATGTTGTATAGGGGATTTATGCATTCCTTGTTTTGTTAGAACCCTATATACGATGGTCAGAGTTGTCCAGAGTTGGGAGTCAAAATCCAACCACAATTGGAGGGGTTTGGATCACGTGCAACAAGAGTTTTCATGGGGGTTCAAATCGACTGTGAGGTCCTCACAGCCACTGTGGTGTGAGGCACCAATAAGACAGAGGCACCTAGGAAAGCAGAGCGCATATTTAAAAATTGCACGTTGGGCTCATGCGAAACACTAGTGTACTTGTACGAGCAGAACCAAGGCCTACACTTGGGCTTGAATCCACGAGAGAGAGAGAGAGAGTGAGAGAGAGAGAACATTAGCTTCCGAGACCACTCAAAATGTTGAAATCCTCTTGTTTATTGGCTTAATACGAGTTGCCATTCATTCATTTACATCTTACACTCGAAGTATGTATGTATGTCACACCGAAAATAAGTATGCACATGCTGCCTGCAAAAGATGGGAAAAAAGACAAAGGAAATCAAAATACCAAAGCTAAAATCCCCCCAAAAAACTAGAACAAACTTAAAACCCAAAGAGCTGAGGCAAAATCCTAGGAAAAGGAGGACATATATGCACAAATAGCTAATTAACAAAGTGAACTTTCAGGTGAGAAACCCAGTTGACAGGCTCCCCCATCGATTCCAGGGCTCTCGCGACGTCAATCGCGCATGGTCTAACATTGGGGTCGACAGAAGTACACTGTAGGGCCATATTCATCGCCCACGCCATCTCGCTCTCATGTTTCGACACGTCATCCTTCAATGCCGGGTCCACCCACGTGTCGAGCCTGCATTGGGCGTAGCTGTGCCGGGCCCACACGACGAGCCCGGAATGGCCACCACCACCAAACTCCGGCCCGGCGGGGTGTTTTCCGGTCACCAGCTCCATGAGTAGCAACCCCAGTTCGTATATGGCGCCGTTCTCCGTCAACTCCTTCGGAAGGGCGGTGGCGGACGGAAGAGCCTGTCTCAGGCGGACGGCGCCTTTCCCGTTGACGACAACATTATCCGGGCGTAGATTACAAACCGTCGGGAATCGGTGACAGTGGAGGAACAGAAATGCTCTTCCGATCCCCACCGCCACTTTCATCCGGCCCTTCCATGACAGTTGCACCGCCGTCTCCCTCAAGCTCCTCCCCTCCACCAGCTCGCACACCACGAACCCTTCCGTCTCCGCCCTGCAGACTCCCAGCACGTTCATTATATTCGGATGCCGGACTTTCGCCAGGCTCTCAATCTCAGCCCATACATCGGGCGTCGCCGTTATCTTCTTCACCATGAACGCCACCTCCTTCGCCGCAGTTCTCCCCTCGTACCAAACGCCATTGTCGTCTTTGAAGATGATCTTCTCTTCTTTCACCGAAGAGAGAATGTCTTCTGCTGTAATTGAGTTGGAATGCTTGCTTTCAAACATCTGGAAATCCCAGCCGCCGTCTTCGACGTCGATTTTCTTCAGCTTGGACGACTCTCGTCTCCGCCGTATGATAACCGTGCCGGCGAGGACAACAAGCGCGAGACACGCGAGGAAGACCCCCATAATTAGAAGTGAAGGAAGCCAATTGACCCAGCCAATTTTGGCAGTTTTGCATGCCGGCAAGCCGCTGAAAGCAGCTCCGCCGCAGAGACCCTGGTTTCCAGTGACGGCGCTGGCATTGGCGGCCAGGAATGCAGGAGTGAATGGAAGACCACCATGGAGATTGTTGTAGGAGACGTTTACCACAACTAGGGAGTCGCCTCTTCCTAAATCCGGTGGAATTTCGCCGGAGAAGTCGTTCTCGGACAGGTCGAGCTCTCTGAGTACCGGCATCTTGGACAACGATTCCGGTATTCCCCCGGAGAGGTGGTTGCTACTTACGTCGAGGCTCACGAGCTTCTTGCATGAAGAGATCTCCTCCGGAATGGGACCCTAGAGTTTGTTCCTGTGAATGTTCAATTGCACCAGCTCGTAGAGCTCGCCGAATTTGGCAGGAATAGGACCGGAGAAACTGTTTCCCGACAAGTCTAGGCTCTCCAGCTTCTGATTTCCGAAGGTGTCTGGCAAGCTTCCAATGAATCTGTTTCTCGCCAAATTTAGCATTTGGAGCGAATGCATGCTCCATTTCCTGTCGTTCGTCTTACCGGAGAGGTCATTGCCGGAGACGTCGAGGTAGTACACGAGGGGAAGTTGGGTGAACTCCACCGTCAACTCGCCGGACAATCTGTTGTTCTGGAGGCGGACTCGTTGCAGGCTCTTACACTGGCCGAGGATTGCTGGCAATCTTCCGTGTAGATTGTTTGAAAATAAAATGAGCTTGAAGAGCTTACCGGAGTAGCACAAGTCTGGTGGGATTTCGCCGGAGAGATTGTTCGTGGAGAGGTCAAGAGCCGTGAGGTTGTTCCGCTGGCCGAGGCTTCTCGGAATCTTGCCGGAGAGTCTGTTGTTCCAGAGCTGGAGGACTTGAAGGCGAGGCAGTGATGCCACAGAATCCGGTATCCTGCCGGTAAAATTATTAGAGAAGAGATGGAAAATCTCGAGGTTCCGGAGCTGGCCGATGCTCTCAGGAATCTTCCCGGAGAGTGAGTTGTCGCTGAGGTCGAGGGAGATGAGGTTTCTCAGGCCGAAGATCGATACAGGGACGGAGCCAGAAAGGCGGTTCTGGTAAAGGAAGAGGTAACGGAGGTTGGTGACGTTTCCCAAGGTCGGAGGGATTTCTCCAGTGAGGTTGTTGTAGACGAGGTCGAGATGGTTGAGCGACTCAAGGTCCCCAAGTTCCACCGGAATTTCGCCGGAGAAGTTGTTGTAGCCCAGGTATATCCACCGGAGATTCCTCATTTGGCCTAATACCTTGGGAATCTTCCCGACAAGCTGGTTTGAAGCTAATGTAAGGAAGTGGAGATTTTTTAGAGCAGTGATGGATTTCGGGATTTCTCCTCGCAGGGCGTTACCCCCCAGGTCGAGGTATCGGATTCTGGTGAAGCCTATTTTGACAACTTCCAGAATTCCCAACAACAAGCACAGACAATCCCAACAACAAATAGCAGATAGAAATACCAATCAACAGACACAAAGATTTGAAGAATAAATCTCCAATTTTTGTATTCAAAGAAAACAAACTTACAAATCTTCTGAATCCACAGAAGCTCCAGGAGGAATCCACCTCCAAACTCCGTAAACTACGGATCTGGGTAGTGCCTTAGAGAAACAAATCGACTCCCTCCAATCCTTGTCAAGACAAGCTATTTATAGACTGACCCTTACCAAACGAAATGACAAAAATAACCTTGCATGAAAATATGAAAGACCAATACAGACTCTGTTCTGTTTTTTTTTTGTACTCTGTTTTTCCTGCCTTAATCAATGCCTGCATCAGTTTGCCCACCATTCGGAAAAGCTCGTCCTCGAGCGTCGGCAGAAACACCCTCCTCCTCAGAACCATGGTATTCAAAAAGATCCACAACATTGAATGTACGAGAAATATTAAAAGAAGGGGGAAGATCAACAACATAAGCATTGTCATTCAGCTTTTGGAGAATAGTATATGGACCAATCTTCTTCTGGGACAGTTTATGAAAATACCCAGCAGGTAAACGCTCCTTACGCAAACGAACCATTACCTTATCTCCCACCTTATATAACTTCTCTTTGCGATGCTGATTCGTATAATGGCGATAAGACTCATTAGCAATCTCCAGCTTGGTTTTAACATCATGATGGATATCAAAAAGTCGGCCAAGAAAATTGTTAACACCACGAGAAACTCCAACTTGCTGCATCTTAGGAAGAAAATCAAAAGAATGCTGAGGCACAAAGCCATAAACCACCTCAAATGAGGCCTTACCAGAAGATTTACTGCGAGATGCATTGTAAGCAAACTCAGCCTGTGGAATATATAAATCCCATTGCCGCGGTCTATCTCCAGAAAGACAACGCAATAAATTGCCAAGAACCCGATTAATAACCTCAGTCTGCCCATCTGTTTGAGGATGGCAAGTTGAACTAAACTGTAAAGAAGTTTTCAAACGCTGCCACAAGGTGCGCCAGAATTGGCTAAGAAATCTACTGTCACGGTCAGAAGTGATCGTCCTGGGAATACCATGAAGACGAACGACATTAGCAAAGAAAAGCATAGCGATATTGGTAGCATCTGTGGTCTTCCGACATGGAATAAAATGCGCCATTTTAGAAAAACGATCAACCACGACGGATATAGAATCAAATCCACGCTGAGTACGGGGCAACCCAAGAATAAAATCCATCGAAATATCAATCCATGGACCATCAGGGACAGGCAATGGCATATAGAGACCATAGTTCTGAGATTGAGCCTTAGATCGCTGACAAATATCACACTTTTGAACAAACCGAGCAACATCACGTTTTAATTTGGGCCAATAAAAACGCTCATGTAAGAGAGCGAGAGTTTTATCACGTCCCAAATGTCCAGCCAAACCACTGGCATGAGCTTCTTGCAATAATTTCAGGCGGAGAGAACATGCAGGAATACAGAGGCGAGTACTTTTGAAAAGGAACCCCCCTTGGCAAGTGTAATCAGAAGGCAAAACTTGTCCTTGTTCAGCAGCCAACCAAACAGAGCTAAAATCACTATCACCGGAATAAAGTTCTTTGAAAGAATCAAACCCAAAAATATCAGTTTGTAGGCGCTGAAGAAGAGCAACTTTCCGAGATAAAGCATCAGCCACCGTATTCATATGCCCAGCTTTATGCCGAATAACAAAATTGAACTCTTGAATTTTAGAAACCCAGCTAGCATACATGCGGTCAATTTTATGCTGATTTTGAATAAACTTCAGCGGTTGATGATCCGTATGTAAAATGAATTCTCGCTGAATCAGATAATGTCGCCACTGCCGCAATGACTGAATTAATGCATAAAATTCCAGCTTATATGCTGGCCATTTTTGTTTAGAAGAATTCAACTTGGCACTGAAGAAAGCAACTGGACGTCCTTCTTGGGACAAAACAGCACCAACACCTGTTCCAGAAGCATCACACTCAATTTCGAAAATCTTGTCAAAACTAGGTAAAGCCAACAGAGGAGCACTGATCAGCCTCTGTTTTAGTTCATCAAAACTGCGTTGAGTATTTGCTGTCCACACAAACTGATCCTTCTTCAAACAGTCAGTCAGCGGTGAAGCAATAGAACTGAAATTACGCACAAATCGACGGTAAAAAGTTGCCAAGCCATGAAAACTTTTAATTTCCTTGATAGATTTTGGAATCGGCCAATCCCGAATGACTTGTATCTTTTTCTCATCAACACAAATACCATCAGCAGTAACAATATAGCCCAGAAAATTCAGATGAGGAACCATAAAATCACATTTCTTCAAATTAACATAGAGGGCATTCAGCTGAAGAACTTTTAGCACCTCCCGCAAATGAGCAAGATGTTCCTCCTTAGTACGACTATATACAAGAATATCATCAAAGTAGACAACAACGAATTTACCAAGGAACGGCTTTAACACTTGGGTCATCAAACGCATAAAAGTGCTAGGAGCATTAGTAAGACCAAATGGCATAACAAGCCACTCATATAAACCTTCCTTCGTCTTAAAAGCTGTTTTCCATTCATCACCAGTACAAATTCGTATTTGATGGTACCCACTTCGCAAATCAAGTTTAGAAAATATTTTAGATCCCTCCAACATATCTAACATGTCATCTAGACGAGGAATCGGAAATCGGTACTTGATAGTTATCTTATTAATTGCTCGACTATCTATGCACATACGCCATGACCCGTCTTTTTTTGGAACCAACAAAGCCGGCACCGCACAAGGACTGAGGCTCTCCCTAATCAGCCCTTTGCGCAAAAGATCTTCAACTTGATCTTGCAAAATTTGGTGCTCCCTTGGACTCATCCGATAATGTGGCAAATGTGGTAAACTAGCACCCGGCACCAAATCAATATGGTGTTGAATATCGCGCATAGGCGGCAAATTATTGGGCAACTCGTCAGGTAATATAGAAGAAAATTCAGAGAGTAATTGTTGTACCTCACTGGGGAAATTGCCAAGAACAGGTAGGACATGTTTCAGCACTAATGCCATCATGAATGCCTTGTCTTTAGCCTCTGGAATCAGATTTGGAACCAGCAGAAATAATTCCTTGGGCTGTTTAGGAGCTTGAATAGAAATAGCAGCTGCAGTAACTTCGTTGGTAACATCTACAACATTGCCTCGCTGCTGAACAGGTGCAGAAAAAGATGGATTCTGAAAATTTGAATTACTGAGACCAAATCTGCTAGGTTGAAGTACCAATTTCTTTCCTTTATGTAAGAAAGAATATGTGTTAGCAACACCATCATGATTGACTTTCTCATCAAATTGCCATGGCCGCCCAAGAAGCAAATTACAAACATTCATATCAACTACATCACAAATAATATTGCTGTGATAGATCTTTCCAATAGAAAAAGGAACACTGCACCTTTCAGTCACTTTGATTTTACCAACATCTCTAATCCAGCCAATGGCATAAGGCTGTGGATGTTTCTCTGTTGGAAGCTGCAATGCATCTACAACTTTCTTTGACACAATATTTTCAGTACTTCCGCTGTCTATTATCACTGAACAAACATTTTTGTTAATAGTTCCTTGGGTTTTAAAAATTTTATTCCGCTGAGAATCAGGTTCTTGTCTAGCAGTCAACATTATTTTACATACCACCATGTTCAATAAACTTGACTGTCCATTTTCATCTATATCCTCCTCAACTAATTCCACAGGGATTCCTCCTTGTTCCTCATCATTTCCAGAATCAGTATTAGCATGGGAATCAAGGCTATTAGAAGAAGCCAGATGTACTACTTGTCTAAGAGGACAACGACTAGAGATATGACCTGGTTGGCGGCATTTATAACAGATCTGAACCTTTGGAGGAGCATAAAGATTTTCTCCCTTTTCTTGTGGTCCATTCTTCTTTCCTAAATCACCACCGGACTTAAATGACTCCCCTCGAACTCTGGTATTATCAGGAAACATAGATTTACTCTTATTAGCAAAATTTGTAAAACCAGCTTTCAAATTTCCTGCATTCCCTCCTTTTGATTTCACCAATTGCTGTTCTACACGCAAAGCTACCTGAAGAGCAGCATTCAATGTCACAACAGGATGTAAAGCAGCTTGCTCTTGAATATTCCACCTCAAACCATCATTAAATCGCAAAATCAGTTGATGCTCTGTTTCACGAATATTATTCCTCACCATCAAACGCTGAAACTCTTGAGCATATTCCCTAACACTTCTTGTGCCCTGACTGCAATTCTGAAATTGTCGAAATAAAACTTGCTCAAAATCTAGAGGTAGAAATTGTGCTCGTAACAGCTGCCTCATCTTCTTCCAAGATCGAATGGGCTGTTTTCCCAGTTGTCTTCTACAAAATTGTACTTGTTCCCACCCAGTTGAAGCACTTCCTTTCAGCTTACAAGCTACCACTTTCACTTGCTTCTCTATAGGAATCTCCATGCAATCGAAATATCGGTCAACCTCTACTAACCAGTCTAGAAGATCTTCAATATGCATCATTCCATCAAAGAACGAAAGTTCCAGCTTAGGTCGTCCCTCACGAAAATCTCGGAACTGTTGATCCTCATTTCTCCTACAATTTCGGATCTCCATTCCTTCGTCTTCACTGCTACTGGAATCCCCTGCCAGTGCATTGCCAATACCAACACCAGCCACTTGAGGAGCCCCCCGATTTTGTCGCGCAAATCTCGGATTTGCTTCCGTAGTTGGTGGACCTCGCTGAGCAGCATTCATTTGTTGCAACTGCTGAAGTATTTGTTGCATCGTCTGAAGAATGACCTGCTGAGTTGCAGCTTCTTCTGAAACTCCACCATTCACCATGATCTGACCTTGCTCTGATACCAAATTGGTGAAGCCTATTTTGACAACTTCCAGAATTCCCAACAACAAGCACAGACAATCCCAACAACAAATAGCAGATAGAAATACCAATCAATAGACACAAAGATTTGAAGAATAAATCTCCAATTTTTGTATTCAAAGAAAACAAACTTACAAATCTTCTGAATCCACAGAAGCTCCAGGAGGAATCCACCTCCAAACTCCGTAAACTACGGATCTGGGTAGTGCCTTAGAGAAACAAATCGACTCCCTCCAATCCTTGCCAAGACAAGCTATTTATAGACTGACCCTTACCAAACGAAATGACAAAAATAACCTTGCATGAAAATATGAAAGACCAATACAGACTCTGTTCTGTTTTTTTTTTGTACTCTGTTTTTCCCGCCTTAATCAATGCCTGCATCAGTACCAAGACTCATTGAGAGGTGGATTCCTCCAGGTTAGTGGATTCTAACCTAGATTTCTGGCTGTGGATTCAGCCTGTATTTTGTTTGTTTTCTTTCAATCGAATTGTTATAGATCACATCTTGATCTTCAATTCCGCTTACAAAGTGTTCGATCATTTGTTTGTGAGAAAATATTGTTGTTTCTCGAATTCGGCTGCATCAGATTCCGGAGAGGAAACCGATATCTTCGGGGATTTCGTCTGAGAGCATGTTGTTGGAGAGGTCTAGAGTTTGCATTAGGGGTAGTGGGCGGCGAGGGAAGGAGATGGAGCCGGTGAAGTTGTTGTTGCTGAGGTTGAGGTGCCGGAGAGAAGGTGACAGGAAAGTCTCCGGCGGGATTTCCCCTGTGAAGGCATTGTCCGAGAGGTCGATAACTCGGAGGAAGGGAAGGCGGGAGATGGACGCCGGCAGCTTGCCCGAGAGGTTCTTGCCGGAGAGTTCTATTCCGGAGACGTGGGTATGGTTGGTGCAGGAGATGCCTTCCCACTCGCAAAAGGTGACGGAAGAAGTAGTATTCCAGTTAACCAGTGAGCCCAGTGGGTCTCCAACCGCGGCTCTGAACGATAAGAGGTCTTCCAGATCGCCGGCTATTGCAGGGGAGAAAGAGTAAGCATATAGGAGGACCATGGCCATCACAATGCGCGCTTGAGCTAGTCCCCGTGCCATGGAGACTGGTGCTAGTCCTTCCTTTAAGTTGGGAACGAAGAAGTCTCAGCTGCACAACCAGTGCAACTCTAGTGAAACACTTGAAATATAGACTTGATAACAAAAGGCAGAAAGATAATTAAATGAACAACTTACTGCATGTTTGGCTAGGAAAGATTGCTTCAAACTTGGACTGGAAGTGGGGAGGTAGGAATGCGGGGATTGCTCTTAGAATGAGCTCGGGTGTTTTGAAGTAGTTGCAGTAGTAAGTATGGAGGCAGGGCAGGGCGGGTGTGGGGTTTGGATGATGGGAATGACTTAAGTGCACTTTGACCCTTTCTTTCTTGTTTGAAGTTTGAACGAAGAAGAGGACGCTGCCGACGGTTATAAAAGGAACAGCGGCGCAAAATCGTGCACCGAGGAACAATCTTTTGTGTTTTACTCATCTCTGGGAAAATGACAAGGAATATGGCAACAGCTGTAACGTTCGGAAGTGGATATCTATTTGCCTCTCCACAACTTCCATGCTCCAAACAAACAATAAGAAGGAGCTGATTAAATGTTGCCAATTTTTGGATTCGTTCGTTACTTCAGGCTGAGCTGATGAATGATGAGCATAGATCCCTCCTCTTTCATTCCCTGACATTGTGGACCAGAAGCATTAGTGAAGTAGGTACGACATGATATTGCCTTGTTAGCATAATTTTGTCACCCCCTTAGCAGTTACTCCTCACTTTACGCGTGTGTATAGCTGCTATCTTGACCATCAGATCAATACCTGCCATTATCTTATGTTTCATACTCGCAGGATGAAGGGCCTCCATGTATAAGCCGTTGACACTTCTAGCCATGCTTTTATAACAAGGTGCATATGCGCATTCATCAAGGAAGTAAAGCTCGTGAAAGGTCAAGTCACGAGGCAATTTAGCAATTAATGCAAAAGTGTAGTGGCTGTTGGGAGAGAAAGAGCACGCCGATAGTTGTATGGTCAGACTACGCAAAGAGGCAAATGGTAAAGAACATTAGAGATATTCCGCTGCCCCTGCAAATCGCTTTATTCCTTACTGACCTATCTTTTCTTACATATGATTTTAGGGGAAAGGGGAAGGGGAAGAGGAAGGGGGGGACACTGATCATGAGTGGGTTGAACAGAGTTGCTTGCCGCAAAGGGGAGTGAAGACAGGGGAAAGGCAAAAAAAGGAAGAGAGAAGAGAAGCGAAACAGAAAAAGAAAAAGGAAGATGTCTTTACGTCGCCCCCTTTAGGTGGCCGCCATCTCTTTCAGGAAGGAATATACAGTGTCATGCCTTTGTCGCACCCAGCAGCATGCCTTCCCATCCCATTTTCTCGACCTTCATACTCCCCCTTTTCGATCACCACTTGCATTATTCATTTCGCACCTTCCCCTCATCACACCACACGCATCACTTCTTTTCATGTATACTAATCTAATCAATGGATGACCATTTATGCTCTTAATCTCTTGGATAACTGCTCCCCACTAGGCAAAGCTTCTGGCTTAGTTGGGACCTGAGGAGTGAGGACTCTTTACATCCTCCATGGTTTCTATTTTCATTCTTTTGCCTAATGGACGCAATATGCATGTCTCTTTCAGATTGGGAGTAGATGATATCCTTTCGAATGGTGGGTGGGTCACACTCCACAGACATGCCGAGTCTTTAGTATAGGCTGGGCTACTAAAAGGAAAAGCCTTCTTTTGACTGTCTTCCATCGAACTAGCATAGCCATCGCCGTTTTAGTGGAATGTAATGTGCCATGCCTGCTGCTTAATAATGATATTGATGGCCTCACTACAGTTTTTTCGAGAATATCCGCTGTTAAAAACCAGGTTATGGTTGCCAATGCAAACATTTGACCCTCGACAAGCCCAGAGTTCGTCAATTGATCCCCTCGGAGACATCAGGCATCCGATAGAAGAGAGTTCACGAGTTAAGGGAAGGCAAAGTAGAAGTTTCGAGAAGTTCCATTCAGTTGACATGACGGGCCAATGATTGACAAAGAATCTCACCACAAAACTTGTTTCATGCAAACTACTTGAGAGAGGTTGCACTCTTAGAATTGGGCAAAGATTTGACTATTTTGAATGACTAAATTAGTTGAAGGAATGAATATTCCCACATCCACAAGGAAGCGTTATAGTTGGTATATAACGTACAAGTTTGGCCTTTTAACTTAGGCCCTTGGGCTACCTCACTTTTGTGGGGGGAGAGAGATGTTGGACCATACACCTAAGTGGGCTAACCCACACACGCGCGCACCGCCGTCCGTCTAGTCGGGTCGATAAGATAATTAATTTTTGGGACGAATTCATTTTGTTTGGTTCGGTTTAACGAGAAAGGGTGTCTTTAACGGGATCTCTATAAAGTCATGAAAAACGAATTTTCTGTATACTTTTCTCTCCTTGATTTCATCTTCCCCTTTCTTCTAGTGAGAGCATTACGTCCGCTCCATTCACTGTCTTGGAGGTGCTCCTACAGTGCGTGGTTGATCGTCTTATCATGGGAGGCAGACGACCAAGAGTCTTAAACACCGTATAAATTATGGAAATGTCGAAAGCCTTCCTACAAATTCTTAAAGCTGTGGCGGTGTCTAGCGAAAGTGGCTGTCCCTAATCCCAAGAGGATTAAGATTGGACCAAAGACCATTGATTGCGTATTCATTGTTTATGCTAATAATAGCATTGCATATCGCTTTCTTGTTCATAAATCGGATATTTCTGATGTAAATGTCAATACTATGATTGAATCTAGGAATGCTTCGTTTTTTTAACATATTTTTTCGTAGAATTCTACACAAAAGGAAAGTTCTCTTAAAAGAACTTTGGATGTTACAAAGGACAATAGTGAAGACCAAGAGGAAGAAGATGATGAACCTAGATGTTTAAATGTGCTAAAACATCAAAATCCTTTGGTTCAGACTTTTTAACTTATTTGTTGGAAAATGAGCCTCAAAGCTTTAAGGAAACATGTCCTCTCCTGAAGCACAATATTGGAAGGAGGTAGTAAATAGTGAAATTGAATCCATTATGTAAAATCATACTTGAGAGTTGGTAGATTTACCACCAGAGAGTAAACCTCTAGGATACAAGTGGATATTCAAGAGGAAGATGAAGGCTGATGGATCAATTGAAAAATATAAAGCGAAACTTGTTATCAAAGGATACAAGCAAAAAGAAGGTCAAGATTATTTTGATACATATTCACTAGTCACAAGAATAACTTCCATTAGGATATTAATTGCTATTGTTGCTTTGTATAATCTTGAAATGCATCAAATGGATGTGAAAACAACATTATTGAATGATGACTTGAATGAGAAAATATATATGCAAAAACCTGAAAGGTTTGTTGTACCAGGTCAAGAAAACAAAGTGTGCAGACTTGTTAAATCTCTTTATGGGCTTAAACAAGCACCTAAGCAATGACATGAAAAATTTGACAAAATAATGATGTCAAATGGATTCAAAATCAATGAATGTGACAAATGTATTTATGTCAAAGAAAGACTTGATGGCTATATTATTATATGTCTATATGTGGATGATATGCTCATTATTGGTAGCAATGATAATATCATTAAAGCTATTAAGAGGATGTTAAACAAACAGTTTGGCATGAAGGATTTGGGTGTTACAGATGTCATACTAGGGATGAAAATCAGTAGAACATCTGATGGATATGTATTATTTCAATCTCATTACATTACAAAAATCCTAGAAAAATTTTATAAGGATGATACTCGTTCAACGAGAACACCTGTGGATATGACATTGCATTTAAGCAAAAACATGGGTGAGATCATATCACAACTTCAATATTATCAAATTATTGGAAGACTCAATTACATCATGAATTGTACGAGACCGGACATTGCATACTCAGTAAGTAAACTGAGTTGATATAATAGCAACCCAGGGACAGACCACTGGAAAGTTGTAGTCAGGATTCTTAGATAACTAAGATATACTTTGAACTATGGATTGCACTATACGAGGTATCCACCAGTAAAAGAGGGTTACTGTGATACAAACTGGATATCTGATACAAAAGACTCCAAATCCACAAATGGATATGTCTTTACTCTTGGAGGTGCAGCGGTGTCTTGGAAATCTTCGTAACAAACGTGCATTGCAAGATCCACATGGAATTAGAATTCATTGCACTTGATAAAACAGGTAAAGAGGCTGAGTGGCTTCATCATTTTTTAAAAGATATTCCAATGTGGGGGAAACCTGTGCCACCTATATGTATCTATTGTAATACCATAAAATAATATTGATGAGTATGTTAGGTTAAAAGAAAATATTGCACATCTGCTTACTAAGGGTTTGACCAAAGAACAAATGAGCAGTTCATTAAGGATAATGGGCTTGAAGCCTATACATTAAAGATCACCGTAATGGCAACCCAAATTAGTTGATTGGAGATCCCAAGATCTAGGTTCAAAGGGACAACTGAATTGTGGGGGATTCAAGGGAAATCAGTACTATAAAGATAAAATCTCATTCTCATTCCTATGATGAGATAGTGATGCCTACTGAGTGAATCATGATAAGCTTTACTTTTAATGGTTCTCGTAGCTTGAATTAGTTCAAGTGGGGTATTGCAGGATACTCTTAATGATAATCACCTATATGAGTGTGAAGGGACCGCTTCTATGAGGATTTTAAGGCTAAATTTTTTAGAACACTCATGAAAACCATGTTTGTTCTGGGACGAAATGAGCACAATCATGTCTGAGAAGTGATTGTGTGAATTCTATTGTCTTGGTTATATAAACGGCTGAACAGTTAAAGAGATCACATTAACTGATTAGCCAATAAACCCGATAGTTTTCACAAAGGAAGGTTCAAAGCTAAAAGTTACCTTTTCCCCATGATGATCTTTTCAATATTTGATTTCACGATTTATCTGCATTGTTTTGCATAGTTATCCAGCCAATTCTCATTCATGTGGGGGATTGTTAGAAGTGGACATTAAAACCCACCCACTTTGTTTTGAATGAGTAAATTTGTTGAAGGAATGAATAGTCCCACATCCACATAAAGGAGGTGTTATGGTTGGTATATAAGGCACAAGTTTGGCCTTTGAAGTTAGGCCATTGGGCCACCCCACTTTTGTGGGGGAGAGAGATGTTGGACCCATACACCTAGGTGGGCTATCCCACACATGCGCGCGCCGCAGCCGCCGTCCATCTGTCCGGCTAGGGTTGGGTTGGGTTGGGTCAAAGATAATTAATTTCATCTTCCCCTTTCTTCTTTTAGTGAGAGCATTACGTACTGTGGTTCGTTGTATTCGCTGTCTTGGAGGTGCTCCTATAGCGCGTGGTTGATCATCTTATCTTAGGAGGCAGACCCCCGAGAGTCCTAAGTACCGTTATCGAGGGCAAATTTTGTCTTAAGGACATAACATTTTGCTTGATTCGATCATAAATACTTTGACTCATAATTTTGCTTTGTTATATGGAAAAAGTTTAAATGAGATCGCTCTCATATTGCTTATATGAGGCCACTTTGAATCATAGCCATTGGATCTTGATCTGACCGCTACAAATATCCATAATGATCTCACCCACTCCTTGATGTGACACACTCACCTACCCACTGATTTGATATTCACCATCCGATCGAAATCTAACGGCAATAAAGATTGGCCTCATGCTCCTTATATGAGAACGATATCATGTAAACTCATCTCTTGTTATATTTGCAAATGTAAGAAAGATTACATTACAGTAAAAATAACAGGCACTTCTCGTCGGATGCTATTTGAGAATGATTGATTCGAATCTGTGGGCATTTGCTAGTTTGACTCGAAGTGATTGAAGGGGAGATGTATGATACGACTATGACTCGCATATTTACTCATCCTTCGAGCCCCATCCAATCATCCCTTCTTTTCATCCTCTTGTCAAAAGACGGCGGCTTCTGAAGCACAAAAGCAAATGATCATAATTCATAGTAGACAATCTATGGTGGCATCTATTCACTTTCACCATCTTATTTGAGTTCCAGTGCCGCTTTGTTATTTTTCTGCAGTTCACCAATTGATCTCAAACGTAATCACTTAAAGGCTAGCTGTAAATCTTTCATTCTTTCAAAATCCAAATTTACGCATGCTCTAACTAGAGAGTGCTCACAATTATACTTTGAAGATATTGTATTACTATTCATGTCCCCAGCCCAGTGGGTCAAAAACTTTCAAGACTCCACAACCTCTTCAAAAGTGCTGTTAAATAATCCTTGTACAGGCAGCCATGTCGGTATGGGGCATTAGGCACCCAAAAGTATGCATGTCAATCTATTACTTTATTTAATACTCTCTTTAAACTTTTTCATATCTTTATGCTTGCTAAACCTACTTGTTTTATATTATTGCTAAACTTACTTTCTTTCCTTCATTTAGTGAAGTGTGCATGACGCGAAGGCGACATAAGGAGCACCACATGCTCTTTTTTCCTAGGAAATAGAGAAATTTATCCAACAAGGCCTACCAAAGGGAAAACGGTACAAACTAGCCCCCAATTGGGTAATGTTTTAGAACTCAGACTGGGCTTCTAAACTATGGGCAATCTACTAAAACTTTGAACATTTCATACAATGCCAATCTTAGCTATACCTACTTACGTTGTGCGTATATGATTGGGTGGACTTGTACATGTTCCCGAGAGGATTGGCAAGGGCTCAAGGGCTGCACCAAAAAATCCTACCTGTCCCGAACCAGGTGCAACTTACCTGACATTGACCCAGGTCGGGTCAGGTACCAAAAAATAACCCGCAAGAATCGTGGGTATGGTCGGGTTTCGCTAAAAAGATCCAAGAAACCGACCCTACCCGATATAAACTATAAACACTACCCAGACCTAATACTTTTTTTTTTTGTTATTGACCCAGACTGTCACGACCCATATTTTTAAAACCATTTTTAAATCAGAGTTGTAGCAGAAAATAAGAGGATTATTCCTCTATGTGATAAATCATTAGTTCAAAATTTTTGACTAAGCATCTAGGCCGTGATAACTGGGGTTCACAAATATTGATACAAAATTATATATACATATAGTATTATAAGATGCAAAGTCGATTAAACCAACGCAAGTCCTCTAAGTGCAAGTCTGTCATCCATCTCAAAATACACTAGAAAATAGTTGGCACTCATGCCTTACAACAAGGTCTAGAACAAACCCGATAGTGAAGAAGTACTATGCAGCTTCCTGAACGTCCTCACGGCTAAGCCACCAAATCCCCGAGTACTGTGCGAAGTCAATCTTCTACAACAACACCTACATCACATAAGGATGTTGAGTATAAAAATACTCAGTGAGATACCATAACACAGTTATCATTATTACAATAAACTAGGATTTACATTAACATATTATGCA
Organism: Houttuynia cordata; assembly: GCA_039654745.1. Classification (NCBI taxonomy): domain Eukaryota; kingdom Viridiplantae; phylum Streptophyta; class Magnoliopsida; order Piperales; family Saururaceae; genus Houttuynia; species Houttuynia cordata. The sequence goes on along the minus strand of CM077502.1, from coordinate 52,930,693 downwards.
ACCTATTACAGGATTTCACTTGAATCTTTTATTAATCTTTCAAGCAAAGTCTTTTATTGCTTCCCAAGTTCAAGTTCAATAATTAAGTCTTTGTCCAATATAGACAGACTCACTGAATGTTATACCTACATTATAGACATCACGAAAATACTATGACTATCGCTCCGATTAATACCGGTAATCACGGCACTCCCTGAATCCCTCAAGGGTGACTGCCTCACTCATTCCTTATCTTACAAGGTATGGCCGTCGGAAGGGTCTAGCTCCACATCAGCTCCTGGGCTGATCAATGTGGGTCGGGAGAACGCAGCCTTCCAGGATGCTAGCGTCTCCAATGTGCACAGTAATCCACCTGACAACCACGGCTTAGGATGAGTGCATAGCTTCCATCAAGGGAAGATACAAAAGCTCTCCTAAAATTCATAGAGAAGAGGTAACCGCTTAAGCTTGACCAATAGAATATTTAATGTTCTCTCTCTAAAATCCATAGAAAGATGCAAACATGAGCCAAAATAACATGTAATTGCTCTATCTAAAATCCATAGAAAGATACAACAGCTTAAGCCTGGCCAATAGAAGTTGGTCCTCATTAGGTACCATGACACAGAGCTTCCACCAATGGGAAGATATGAATGCTCTCTAAAATCCATAAAGAATATACAGACGGTAGAGCTTCCACCAGTCGGAAGATGCAACCCCACCTCAACCAATACCTTGTGATCCTTAACAGGTATCACTGTATTACTAGTATGAACCTCTTTTAGAGTTATAGTATACAATTCACAACTGCTGGCTCAATAGCTCAACAGATAGTCTGACCTTTGACTTAATAGTCATTCGATCGCTTGATCGAAAGTAACTCACACTCACACACTGACTCCCAATCCTAAGGGCATTTTAGTCTTTATCTTGATTAGGTTCTTCCCAACCCTCAAGCTTAGCCATCATGTCATCATTTTATTATCTATAAAATGATTAAGTCTCTAAATCAACTAGGTTTATTAGTTGGTTTTTTCCTTATCATTTAAGTCCTCAGCTATCGGTCAGCATAAAATTAGGGACAAATGCCCTTAGATAAAGAAACATCAAACATGTAAAGATAATATGCCAATTAGGGCTTGAAATAATTTATCAAACAGCCCAAAATAACTAAAATGAGCCAATGTACCATACTAGCTCTGTATGTCCATACTGCACAGAAATACACGGACGGTCAAGTTCGACCGTCAGTTGTAATCAATTCTAACTGTCGGTGGATGTCCATCGACAGTTCAAATCTAAACCAGTTTGTGAACTGGGTCTATTTCTTGGACCGGAATCGATCTGAGTGTGAACCGGGTTTGGTCTAGGCATTAACCGGCTTCGGTCTATAAGTGAACCGGGTTTGGCCTGACTCTGGACCAAACCGGGTACTGTATGTGCCTGAACCAGCCGATTTACTGGACCGGTTCGGTCTAATAATCGTCTGGTCCGGTCCAGCTTAATTTTGGACCAAACCAGTCTTCTTCCTCATGAAGACGACCAGTTTAGTCGTCTGAGAGTGGCGGCCGACGTGACGGCCACCATCGCGTTGCCATCGGCTAGCCGACACCTTCCCCCTCCTTTCCTCCCCTAACCGTCTACCCGTGGGAATCAAAACTTGATGAGAGGGGTATGGGATCCTACCTCGTGCGTGCCGTTGACGATTTGCCGTTCGGGAGAGTCACCGGAGACCGCCGAAGCTTGCCAGAATTCGCCGGAGGTTGCGAAAAATCGCCCCTACTCCTGCTGACCTGGAGTTCCTCTGAGATGATGAACACGGCTGTGAACAAGGAAATGGATGCTGATGTCAAACCCCCTCCTCGCCAGAGGTCGCAGGAGATTGCCTCCCAAAATCACAGTAGCATTTTTTTTCTGCTGGTTGGGTTCAGAATGGCCAGGGGTGAAGGCAAAGAGGTAGGTGACGATGGCCACCTAGCCCGAACAAAGCCACACCTGGCTATGCTCTGACGCCCACCTGGCTAAAGCAAGTGAGGGCATGACACAGACAAAGTACCCAAGTATAAAAGCATCTACTTAGGTGCTATTTAGATGTACCTAGAAATGTACTTTTAAGGGGTAGAAAGACCTTTTATGCAAAAAAATCTGTTTATTTGTAATTTTTTCATAAAAATAATTTTCTTATAAAAAAATGGATGAAATTGTCTTTCTGCCCTTTAAAGGGTACTTTTTTACTAAGAGAAAGCTTCTTGTGGAAAGAAACTTTATTTTTCTCAAAATGCACATTTTAAAAAATGCCCCCAAATGCTCTATAGGAAATACGTAAAGATGGAGTTAAGATGGGTAAGGATAAGATATATATTTTCAGATGAGACCCTTTTTTAAAAGAAAGAAAAAAATAAAAAATGGAAAATATTACTTACCAAACATAAGTTCCTCTCCCTCCTTTTAGCAAAAGGAAAATAGGTTTTTTTTTTTTCTCCAAACATGCGTAACTCGAAACCCTGGCCCCCTCTCCGGTTTCCAGCCTCACGGCTCCTATAGCCAAAAGGTCCAGCAGTTTCAACCACGCATATCTGCACCAAAGTCGAGAGTATCTTCCTCCTTACAACCCCTTACACCCAACCCCCCAGGCATCTTCTACATTCGTTTTGCTTTTTTTTTTTTTTTTTTTTTGCATGGTGGAAGGGATGCGAGGTGAGCTAGGAAATAGAGAACTAACAGAGGAATGGCGAAAGGATGGTCTAGAAGTTGCTGCTATGTATCGTGGAGGATCATATAATCATGTGTTTCGGGAAGCAAATAGGGTGGCTCATGAACTTACAGCTTTCGTTGTTCGTAGATGCACCTCTCAACTCTGGCTTGAGGAGATGCCCAGATTGATGGGAGAATTTGTTTGGAGAGATTTCTCTGTTTTGAGTTTATCTTAATGTCGATGTATGTTTTTAGTTCGGTTGGCCTGCCCCCTTCTAGTTGGATCCGAAGGTCTCAGACACCCCTCATTAGAAAAAAGAAAAAGAAAAAAGAAGCTACTAAAGCAAAATGGAGTGGTGTATTCTCCAGCTTACAGTCATTGTAGGGCTGCTTCCTCTGGTTATGGAGACCTGTCAGGAAGCAACGCTGATACCATACCATACTTGTACAAACCGAATGAAATCAGATGGTTGAAGGTCACTGATGTCGTGACCTTCTTGAATCCATTATAAGGTTAATGTATAGGAGACTATAACTACAGGATACAAGACCTTTTTAGGGGGATGTTCACATAATTACAAGGTGGCCGTCTTGACGAATTAAAAGTACATAAACCATGCACGATCTACAATCATTTACAGTGCCCATCAGCTGGCTCCACTTCAACGTTTGGCATGCAGCTGCTGCTTCTTTCTATTTTGCTCCTGGAAAATTTGTTTGCATTCCTATGCCGGAAGCTTACCTTGATGACATCTCTCATTGCCCTGGCAAGAGCGAGCTTTGGATCATCTTTGGCGTTTTTGCTGAAGTTGTCGCGGAAGGCCGTTTGAGACTTTATGGGAGCTCTGTTCATTTATTCTGTCACAGCTTCGGAGCAGAGCCCACAAAGTCACAAACCTATTTTCGGCAGTAGCAGTCCTTCACTTGGCCTATGTACTCCGGAGTGCAATCCTCTTGTAACCCGCAACACTCACATTTGGCACTTTGGACTTCTGTGATCTCACCGAGATTGCGATCCTCGCCAGATTTCTTATCTCGACTAATATGTCTGACACCGCCCTTCTGAGTCTTTCATTATTCTGCATATTGTTATATCCCATAAAAGTTCGTAGAAGATAAAAATAAGTGATTAGAAATAATCCGTATTACCATTGTCTATGCGGCTTTGTTCCTCGACAGTTGTTGACAGTTTTTGCTCGAGGAAAGTTAAAAGGCTTGCTAGCTTTATAGCTCCAGTGGCGATCCACGTCGTTGTGGGCAGTATAGAATCAACGAAAGGGATGGGTGATATTTACCTTAATTGGGAAACAGATAATATGTCACTTCTGAAAAAAAGGAAAAAAATAAGATCATACGTCCTTGTTTCAAAGGTCGGTGTTCTCCCTTCCATTATCCCGTTATAGTATTTTATCAATCAAAATTAAACCCGCATGGAAGGATAGAATGTAACACATAACCAGTCTGAATGACGGGTTGTGAATTCTTATGAAGAGCATTAATTATCGAGTTTAAAAACATCCAATTTGTAAAAGTTCCCATTTGCAACAAGCTTTTTAGCTAGCTAGCTAGCTATCTGCAACTGGTGTAAAGGAAATAGTTACCATTTTAAAAATAGTCAGTACGGGACCATTATTATTCATGGCTTTTGTCCATGAAATGGCAAGTAATCTTACATAATACACCTATGACAAAAAAATGTGAACCTATATGCTCATATGAGTCGAAGACAAGACATATTAGCATGATGTAAAGCCTTGAAAAACTAAAAAGAATATACTGCGTGCGGTTCTGGCAGAGGTAGCCGGCTGTAATTTCTTGTACTGATGGTTGTTGTCTGAGGTTTACTTTGAATGGGTGAATGTAATGTACCAATGTTTTACTGCATTTTCTCTTATGAATCAGAATTACCATCCGATTGCAATAGCGATGTGCTGTACTCGAGTTCAAATGTATACTATTAATGCATGATTTATACTCGATCGAACCCCCTTAAACTAGCTAAGTGGTATAATTAGCTCATCTGCCACTATACCATTGGCACTTGACATCATGATTACAACAGGCGTTACGTTGCCTTTAAACACTCATGGTAGGTTCTGGCAAGTTGTATACTTATGTTGCTAGTAAAGACAAAAAACAAGAGTTATGTGCACGTGTGTCCGGCTCCAAAAAGGTTGCATGCGAAATGCTAAACAGTATTGCCCTCGTAATTACAATACTACGTGCCTACTACGTGTTCAAGGGTGTAAGCCGTCTGATCATGTGGGCTTATGCATTTTATGGCACGATGATCCTTAATTTCAAGTTGGTATACACGTATATGGTTTCTAATGACACGATTCCCAGCCACTTACCATGGTAATGACGCTTGACATGAAGTGTGGATGGAGATAAGGGATCCGTTAATGGTATTTCTACTATGCAATGAACTAGGGATCCATTAATGGTAGTTCTACTATGCAATGAACTAGGATATGCACAGTTTAAAAATAGGGTTTGGGCCGATCCTAAGTGGTGAGCTACATGGTTTTGAAGTAGCTCACGGATGTAACACTAGCTTGTGCTACAAGATCCGAACGTATGTATGCCACATGATTATGGTGACAAATCTTTCAAGATATAGAATTAGCACTCATATTTTGGCTAACTTTACTCTATCCAATCAAAACTGAGTGTAGGGTTTTGGAGTGTACATATTTGTAATGTACAAATATCATTTTCCCTAAAGATAAGTCAATCTGGTCACAAGCTTGTAAAACGTAATTGTTGACAACTGTGCAGCTGCTGATCAATTTGTCCCTACTTTACAAGATCTTCCTGTTAGCTAATCTCAATAAAGTCAGTTAAGGGATCATTCGCTTTGATGGTCGGAGCAATGTAAAATCAAAGACCCCAACTTACCATGGAAAAAGCACATTGGCATGCCAAAATCCGTGTATTTGAAATGGGGAGAGATTAACATAAAAAAAAAAGAAGAAATGGGGAGGGACCATTAGGAGATGAGTTTTACCGGTCCCTCATATATTTTACTCTAGGATAAGGGGAAAAAATTGTTCCTGGTATTTGAAGGGTGGCAAGTTGTCTCACAAGTGACGATAAGAGTAATGAAGAATGGTATTATCTATTACAAAAGTGTTACACAAAACAGCTTGGAGTGGAGGCTTAAGATCTCAGTCGGGAACCTCAAATTGTTCAGAATCTGTTTAGGTGCTTCTTTCCTTTGAATATCAGAAGCCAATATCGGGAATGAAAATGTTGATAACCTACACCAGCTTAAGATCAGAGGTTGAATCACGCAACCGCTTTTGCAGCTGGTGCCTGCTCGCTGGTTCAGCTGTGCCTGTTAGCTTGCTGCTTCTCTTGCTTGGAGTATGCAAGCACTTTGTTCTTTGGAGTTGGGAATCAATTAAGAAAACTCAAAGCGGGACTTGAAGTTAAGGGATTTACAAAGTATGAACCTATTTGTCATTCTATATGAAACACATAAAATCGAGGTCCAATGGTTAAATATCAATGCTCCCTCCATCCCTCTTTAATTATCTAATTTTCCCGAAAATTAAACTTGGTTCATTTTTGAAACTAAATGGGACTATAATGTGGAATGAAGGGAGTATTTAACATGCTTCGATGAAGGACCTCAACTACATGAGATGAAGTTTTTTTCAGTAACAAGACCAAATTTTGTTGGTACCTCATAGAAACTATTTTTTTCCCAAATTCTTGGGTCCACCTCGTTGTGATCAATGAGGGGCGTGCAACTAAAGCTAGGGTCCCACCTCCAGGTGACCAATGTGATGCCTGCATTCAAGAGTTTACTTGGACGCTCATTACAAGAGCTTGGAAGAAATAATTTCTTGCACTTGCAGTACTGAGACATTTTACGCTTTCGCATTGCGTCAGTATTATATACAGACTGCGCATGCTCCTCATACTGTTATAGAAAACCAACTTGAAGCACGTAGGATAAAAGATACCTTGTCCCGACCAATGGAACAGTCACACGGAAAAATACGTTAATGAGAATTTGATATTGGATCTTGTATCTCATTGTCTCAAACAATAACTTCATTTTCCATCCATTTCATGTCATACAGTTTTTTTTTTCTTCTGCTACATTCATGTCATACAGTTGTGACTTCGACTCTGGAATAGGAAAATAATTACTCATTCCGTGGGTACGTTTTATGGCACAGTCCTCTTAGCTGCTCACACTTCACGGTTAAATTATGCAACTGACCAGAATGCAGGAAGAGCGGTACCAAACACTTTACAGGACACTGCGGACACTAAATGAAGGCTCAAACTCAAGCTTTGCAAAGGGCCCGTTTGCAGAAGTCATTTGTACCAAAAAAGGAAGAATCTTTGAAACCCTTTTTTTGCATAATTGACGAAAGTTTGAAAGATTACCAACAGAATAAGCATATTGAATCCATAGAAAGCATCCCTCGGCCTCAGAACTAGTTATCCCCCGTGTACGAACTGATAAGAGTAATTATTGAGTCTCTCCATTTGGAGCCATATGGTTGTTGTGCCTTATAAGTGAGTGTTCAATCGCGCAATGCAAACAAATATCACTTGCAATGACGAAGCTGCTGAAAAATGGAAGTCTGTAAGAGAAGCAATCTATGCTGATTTGCTTAATTTAGAAATTTATATTTGACATACAAAATGCTGAGAAACACCTAATTTCTATATCAGTGAAGGAGAACTCCACGGTCCAGGCCATGTTAAGTTGGAGGATTGGTAGTGATATATGGCTAACATAGGTTTAGCAGATCAACCTGCGATGCGTGTCGGACTTAATGACAGCAGAACTTTTTTTATAGTAACCGCCAAGCGAAAAAAAAAAAGAAAACGAAGAGAAGGAAAGAGGAAGCTGGTGGTGTAAATCCAACTGTTCGGATGGAGTGGCAGGCAGAGGTAGGCAGCCATACCCGCCTACCCCCATCGTGTTATACTCCCTCCATCCGGACTTATTATCACCATAAAGTTTTCAAAAATGAACCAAGGATGGAGGGAGTATGTTTCGAGAGTAGATATGGATTCTGCGCTATTTGTTTCTAATATTGAATCTGCATTACTTTCTAATGTAGAATCCATTTTACGCTTGAAGAGAGCGCAAACTTGTTTTGCTCTTAAAAATGAATAGTATAGCAGAATACTCTATAAAAAATAACACACAATCATTTGCTTCTAGTCAAAATTCAATCTGATAGGAAGAGATATCTAATTTTTTTTCTTAGAAAAACAGTGATCTCCAAGCTTGGGCGGAAGAAGGAATTGATTTATAGACATGTATGAACATTATGAAAAGAGAAGGTTGAAGGTAATTAACTAATGCCTTGTTTTTTTCATTCCATCACAATGTTACACAATGCAGTACAATAGTAACACAATGACTTTGACCGCTTTCTCTTACTATAGTCGTTGCTCATGCTATATGTTAACCTATAAGCCTCGACTAGTGCCGAAGCCCAAAGAAAAGCTGTATGATCATTAGTTAGCTCTTCTCCGATAACTGGTGGACCGATCACATCAGACGCCAGGCAATTCCAGCCTTATCAGCGTAAGCTTTCTGGATAAATCGCCAATTTAAAAGCATCCCTAAAGTTACCATGTATTTACTTAGTTAATTTTTTTGGTAAGTCATGATTAGTAAAAAAGATTCGATCTGTTGGGAAGAGATCTCTATTTTTTTTGTTAAAAAACCAATAATCTTCAAGCTTGGGCGGAATATGATTTATAGACATGTATGAACATAATGAAAAGAGAAGGTTGAAGGTTCACTGATGCGCTGACCTTTCATTCCATCACAATGCAATGCAGTACAACAATAACACAAGACTATAGTCAAGGGATTACATGACCTTTCTTAAAAAAAAGGGATTACATGACCGTCCTACAGGGATTATTCACATAATTAAAGTAGATGACATGCCCGTCTCTCGACGACTTCTTCTTCTTTTTTTGGTTTTTTTAAGAAGGGTCTTTACCACGTACATAATAACTCCAAACTCGGCAATCATCCATAGTTAGCTTGGAATATACCAATAGCTAGAATCACAAATTCTGCCCATCTGGCTCCACCTCTATGTTTGGCATGCAGCTGCTGCATCTACCAATTTTAGTCTTAGAAAATTTGTTTGCGTTCCTGTGCCGGAAGCTTACCTTGATTACATCTCTCATAGCTCTGGCAAGAGCGAGCTTTGGATCATCTTTGATGGTTTTGTTGAAGTTGTCGCGAAAAGCTGCGTGGGACTCTATGGCCTTCTCAATTTCCGTCTTTGGAGCTCTATTCATGTATTCTTTCACAGCTTCGGAGCAGAGCCCACAAACCCATTTTCCGCAGTAGTAGTCCTTCACTTGGCGAATGTACTTCGGAGTGCAATCCTCGTGTAACCCGCAACACTCACATTCGGCACTTTGGACTTCTGTGATCTCACCGAGATTGCAATGCTTGCCCGCTTTGTTTATCTCAACTGATATGTCAGATACGGCCCTTCTGAATCTTTCATCCTGCATATTATCCCGGAAAAGTGATTAGTAACTAACCAATATAAACTCAGTCTTCAGCACAAAAAAGAAAAAATCAACATAAACGCAGTTTGCAGAAGATAGAAAGGAGGAAGTGAAGGTACTACTACCATGAATTGTCTCTGCGGCATTGTTCCTCGAGAGTTACAGCTTTGGCTATGCTCTAGAAAGGGTGTAAGGATTACTAGCTTTATAGCTCCATACTCATCCAGTGCTCATGACCTAAGGGATACGTCGCTGTGGATAGTATATATAGGATAAATCAACGAGAGAGATGGGAGATATTTACATTTGTTCAAACCAGGTTTTCCTCATTACAAATTAAGAAAAAGAGGAGCAATTTATGAAAGTGTTATCAGGTGAGGCACATTATAGTTTCTCAATCTTTTCATTATAGTTTTATGAAGGCTAAAAGTTTAAAGGTGACCCTTCCATTAATGTTTGATGAGGGGGCTCTTTTTTGCTATGACAAAAGAGAGTATAGGGGAGGTGCACTTAGATTAAAAGGGGAAATGATCATATGTCATTTCTGTTCTATCAGAACTGAATCCGCATGGATGGATAGAATGTACGTAACACGTTATTACTCATGTCCAGTTGCGAATTCTCACGAGAGGCATTGATTGCAAAGTTTAAAGAAATACTACTTGGAAGAGTTCCATTTCGTTGTCCTTCAGCCAACTAGCCATCTCCAACGGGTGTAAAGGAAATGCTTACCATGTCAAAGTATACTTACATTTAGATGTATATATGTTGAGGGCTGGATTTCTCCACATATGTTTCTACTCAATAAGATAATTACGACGTGTCAAGCTAGCAATGATAACTTTGTTTTTTCACAAAAACTCTAGCAATGATAACTTGCCTTATACAATAAGTGGAAAAAATAATAAAAAGAACCTCAACGCGCGTGCACACACACATATATTAATTTACATGTATATACTCATTGTACGATATTAGTTGTCTGGATTGTTAAATAACCAAGTTTTTCGAGCTTTTGAGAAATTTGAGAAACTTGGTTAGCTAACATGGTATCAAAGTCTGGATTTTGTTCGTGTATAGCAATAACTTTTTTTTTTCCGCAAAAACTCTAGCATTGATAACTTCCCTTATACAAGTGGAAAAATGAATAAAAAGAACCTCAACACACACACACATTAATTTAGATGTATATACTCATTGTACGATATTAGTTGTCTGGATTGTTAAATAACTAAGTTTTGAGCTTTTGATAAATTTATTTATTTAACATGGTATCAGAGCTCATGTCTGGATTTTGAATTTCACATTGAGCAGTTTTCTCCCATTTAGATTTTGGGACATAACCCTTGTAAATATAAACCATATATTTTTTAGTAGGTGAGGGACAATCATTATTTAGACCAAATCACGTTCAAGACCTTGTATTTCCTTGAATAATTATGTTGTCTTTTTTTAACCAAAAAAAGAGAAAATGAGTTGTTGTAAATCCAATCAGAATACGGTTTGGATCCAAGTTTAACTAGATCCGATCGGGTCCACAGTCGGATTGAAATTTTTTAAACAATAAAGGAGCCAGGTTTGGTAAAGCCTGACCGATACCTGACCTGGTGGCATCCCTAGCTGAGGGTTCTTGCCTGTCGTTTTACCTTGAAAGGATGCATGCAAACTCGTAAAGGTCTTAATTACCACCATTTTCAAACAGTGAAAACCATTATTCGACTGCAATACCTTTGTGTTGTACTCGAGTACATATTTGTACTATTGATGATTTAGAGTCCCTTTGTCCCATGTTTTTTTTTTTTTGGATAAAACTTTAAACTTTGTCCCATGTTTAAGTGCCTTGTTTGGTGTTTAAAAATGAACCAACATGTATATGATTGAGCCACTTTGTACCCAAAAAATATTTATCATTGAACCACTTGATTCTGCTTAAGTGGTATATGTACCTCACCAATTGGAATACTTGAAGTCATGATTATAGGGGTGTTACGTTACCTTGGAAAACATCTTGGTAGGCTATGGATGTTGTATGCATGTGTTGTTGGCAACTCCCAAAAAAAATGTATGCCGGTGTTGGTAATTAGCAAATTAAAACAAGAAAGAAGAAAGAAAACTATGCATGAGCGAATGGATGATTCTCACAAAGAAAAGGAAACTTTGTGATCAGGCAGAGGGAGAGTGTAATTCATAGCAATAAGATATATAGAGGATACAAAATAGATTAGGATTTGTACAGTATGCATTATCATATGATAAAATCTAAAATGTTATAAAGAGAGGGGTAGCTAGTCAATTCCCAAATATTCCATCTGTCCAATGAAGCATGTCTGTATTTAAAAAACTTCTTTCCACCATTACCTGGCTGTTTTTACTCATGACCACGAGAGAGGGTGGGGAAATATCCATTTTTTTACGAGCCTTAAAGAATCTAATAAATTAACATTTTCAAATGCAAACAGGTTTTATTGGACAGAGGGAATATGTGCCTAAAAGCTAAAACTCACCTGATTCCAATTGAAATGAAGAAGAATGAGAAGATGGAAATGTGTGGGTGCTTATGCCACGATTGCCCGTTACATACCATATCAGTGACAACTTGACACGAAGTGTAGATAGCGACAACACAAGGAATTTCTTTTGCTTTTCTGTGTTATTGTTATGCATTGAAATACAGGTTAAAAATACTCCCTTGGGGGGATGCTATATGGTGAGCTACAATGTAGGTTTTGAAGTAGCTCACGGATCTAACACTAGCTTGCACTAGTGAGCTACAACTATGATCGTATATATATCACATGATCATGGTGACATATCTTCAGAATATACAATAAAGGCTGCATTCCCGCTCTTCATTTCTTCCTTTCCTGCAAACCTTATGTGTGTACTTAATTAAGATAAGTCAATCAGGTCACAAGATTGCACAAGTGCTGAAAAGTATCGTGCCAAAAAAATAAGTGCTGAAAAGTGCGAAGCTGCTCATTGTTTCTTCCTAATATAATCACAATTTTTTCTCCATTGTTAGCTAGCTAGTCTAAACAAAGTTCAAGTAAAGGACCATTTACTTTGATGGCTAAGATGTTGAATTACTAGTTGAAGAAGCTGTGTGAAAAAGGACCCAGACTTTGGATTTCACCTGCCTTGGAAAAAGTAAGCATCGGCATGCCAAAACCGTGCCTTCGAAGTAGAGAGGAACCATAAGAAAAGTTTTTTACTGGTCCCCAGCGTCTTTTACATTGGACTAGGAGGAAAATCTGTCAGTGATCTTTGAAGAGCGACAATAACAGCTGACAAGAGTTATGAAGCGGATTATCACTCTGAGATCTAGTCCTCGATCAACATGATATATGAGCTCTCATAATAGGGAGTTATATGATTGGGGCGTCCAAAATGTTGCTTTCTTAAGATGCAGATCTAGATACGTACTTTAACATAAGGGGGGTTGCATATAAAATTTGGACCTAGGTACCATGTGGGGCGTACATCGAATCGAAGTATTGAGTAGAAGGATTATTGAAAGTTCACGTGGTTCGATCAGTTGGAGTTTTAGACCCTAGATTGAAGAAATAAAAGAAAATTTTGAGAAAATAGGCAAACACAAAACACACAATGATTTGGTGTGGTTCACGTAACACCGCCTTGCCACCAAGAAAAGTTTTCCTTCTACTATGTCATGAAAAATAAGAGTACAAGAATTAATTCCAAAGATTACAAGTTCACAATAGCCAAACCTCATCTCAACCCTTGTGCATATAAACAACCTTTATATACTACAAGGCTTCTCTCAAACGCCCTAAACCCTTAAGTGAAAAACACATAGATAATACTTTAGGAAGCCCCTTGAATCCCCCTTTTATAGGCCCTTGGACGTCCATAAGTCCCCTAGCCTAATAGGAGAAGAGCAGCAGAAAAGAAATACAAAAATAGGACTTTCCACAATTTTGCTACAATATTGCTACAGTAACTGGTTTACTACTACCACTGTCTGCTTGGTGCAAATCTAGGAGATCATCCGGTCGACCACCAGAAATGTCTGGCTGTCCAACATCAGGACGTACGTCCAATCCTTTTCTTTTCTTCTTCCTCTTTCATCCAGATTCAAGGCAAATCATTAACAAACCTCTACCTTGACTTGAAACATCAAGCCACCTTGTGCATCTCCACCTCCAACTGGTTGTCCTATGCTCTCTACCTTGAGCATAGCCTTCTACAACCCCTCTAGGGTACGCAGTATCCTCAAATCAAAGCCGATTTGACCAAGCTCCAATCAACCTTGAGCTTGCTTGCTTTTTGTGCATTTTTTTCACAACCAAGTCCTTATAGCCATACCCTCCTGAGCTCTCCTGAGTATGTCGCTCTGAACAATCCTAAGCCATGGGTTGAGTCCCATGATGACCACAACTACTCTGTGGAGTACCATTATGCACCGCTCCCAAACTCCACCTTGAGCAGGACCATAAATCTCAAATTACTCGATCATCCATTCAATTACACAATCACGAAAGGATGTGTAATTGATAATATTCAGTCTTGAGAATAAACATCATTAATACTATGAAAATCCATAAATCTCAAATTACTCTACAATACAATTCATTAAAATATCTAATAATAAAAACCATTAAAATTTTGGCACACATGTCATTAATTCCACAACTGTTTAATAAAAGAAAAAAGATAACCTTACGTCTTTCCACTGCAGTCTTCAAGCTTTTTCCTTTAACTACAACTTGCTCAGGTCTATTCCTCTTTCACGCCATTAATACTATGAAAATCCATAAATCTCAAATTACTCTACAATACAATTCATTAAAATATCTAATAATAAAAACCATTAAAATTTTGGCACACATGTCATTAATTCCACAACTGTTTAATAAAAGAAAAAAGATAACCTTACGTCTTTCCACTGCAGTCTTCAAGCTTTTTCCTTTAACTATAACTTGCTCAGGTCTATTCCTCTTTCACGCCTGTATTAGATGATGCATGAGTATTCCGAAGAAATACCCAGTAGAATGCAAAAATCCACAAGAACAGAAAACACAATATAGATCAAGGAATAGAGTTTAATAGAAGACAATTGAGTAATCGACAGTATTTGAACTGAGCATCGAGAATTCCTTTACCAGAAGAATAGTATCATTCATAAAGACTTCAAACATTAAAAGTGTAAGAAGAGATCATCATTCATCAATGACTTCGAACATCGAAAGTGTAAGGAGAGATCATCACTCATCAAGACTCTAAACATCAAAAGTGTAAGGAGATATTATCACTCATCAAGACTCCAAATATTGTAAGTGTAAGGAGATCTAATTTCTGCTATCAGACATTACCACTCGCAAGTGGTTACGTACCAGATTATCCTAGAGGTTCTCTTATTGGAATATTGGCCCCATCAGTGTTTACAAACACAATTATTGTTGTTTTAATTAATCTTCTTAATTTTACTCGCAAGTGTACGAATCGTGTTTGGAGTATAGTCGCACAATTCTTATGAGGTCGAACCCACAGGGACTTGTGTTTTTGGAATTCTAATTCGAAGATCAGATTATTACCCTTGTTGAATAATTAAATTGATTTGATTCACTACAACTACTACTAATTGAAGACTCAATGCAATTAAACAGCTTTAACTAAGAAATTAATCTAAAGGCAATTAAATAATCTATGAAAAAGAAACTAATTGACAAATAAAAATTGAAACTTTAATCAAGAATTTAAAGCACTAGGGCATAAGAATCAGCACATGACAATCATAGGAATATTTCTTTTAAAATCAGTAATTATTTTCACGATTATCTCGTAGAGAATTAGAATTCAATCTATTCTCCTACGGAAGATTTCAGCATTAAAGCATATAGATTTTTAAATAGAATTTTGTATTCTCTTGCATATCAACAGATGAGATTCAAATCATTACATGTATCCATCATTTGATAAATCACAAGTAATATCTAAATAGCATGTTCAACATATAACCCAATGCAATTAATTTGAGAATAACAATCGTTAAAACGCATTAATTTAGGCAAAGCAATTGCATCACATGAATACCATTCCTACAACTAATCATGGCTTCATCTCAGCCCTAGACAAGGATTTCGCTACTCATACTAAGGAATTTAACTGCAAAAATAATGGAATTCATTTCGATATAACTAAAATCAACTTACAGGAATTTCTTGAGATTAAAGAAAATAATAAATTGCAATGATTCCTTTGTTCTTCTAGCAGCCGTCCAATACAACCGATACAAATCCAACGCAACAACAGTGACAATAGCCGAAATGAACAGTACCAGAAAGAAAAAGGAAAAAATAGAAATTTTGGAACTGTAAAAAATGAAAATAAAACTGTTGGTCGTCTGTCTGTCGGCCGCCCCGTTACTGTTCTTCTTCTCTGTTTTTATACATAGAGACTGCCTTTTGCTTTTCTCCCAAATCCAGAACCTTTCCAAACCAATTCCATCCATATTCAAAATCCTTTCTTTGGCAACCTTCAAAATCAATGATTCGCAGCTCGATTGACATTGAATCCTGTCCCATTCTATAGAAAAATTCCAACTTTGAACTGCCCTCGAAATAGAACCAAAACGCCCAAAAATTAAGTCTTTCCTTTCTGAGACCTTCCAAATCAGTTGCTGGTGTTCGAGCTCCTCCTCACGGTCGTCGGAATCCTCTTTCTCGAGCTCGAGCCCATCAGCTTCGCCGTCGATCACTGTCGAGTTCTTCCTCAGCTCCTCCAGTCTTCGGAACCCAAGGCCGTGTCGCCATTCTGCTGACCTCGCCTTGACCGCCGCCGTCAATCGCCTCGGCCGTCGCCCTTCTGCTGGTTTGCCGCTGTCGAGCCCAAGTTGCTGGAACCCAGCCATGGCCGCCGTCGATCTCCACCTCAGGCCGCCATCCAGCTCCACCGGGACCCAGGAGCGCTCGAGCAGCTCCTCTGTTCTGAAGAACACCCGAGCTATCGCTCGGGTTTTCTCTTTCTTTTTTTTTTCCTCTTAAAACCCGTTGTATCAATGTCATTCGTCGGATCAAATTTGAACGCTCATCCATTGATTTCACGCCCGTCTTCTTCTTCAGTGAACATCAACGGCTTAGATCTTCTCTGCATGTTATCTCAGCTTTTGGGTCACTTTGGCACTTCAAAACCCGTCTATTGGCGTCAATTTGGCTGTTCTGCAGTCCGAACATTTGAACCTATACAAAATAAAATATGTCCCACATTAGACATGCCACATAATTCATAAAATGGTAGAACATATTGAAATTCGAGCCATTTAGAGAGCATTATTTAATTAATTCCTAATTACTTAGAAAATTACCAAAATTCACTTTATTCCTCATTTTAATTAGAAAACATAACTAACAAATAGGTAAAAAGGCATATAAAAATGTGTATTTTTCATGCTTAACAACAATGACCGGAGATTGCAAGACCTTTCGTAATGTCTCACAGCCTAAAACATACGTATATGCCTCTCTTTGGGCGGGAGCCTCGCAAGATTTCATAATTATCGAAGATTTAGCAATGACACTATGAGCATACTAGGATTCCACCTCGGACAGATCCTCGCAAGGACATTTGTGGAGAAACAATATATATATATATATATATATATATATATATATAAGCAATACTTCTCAAGATAGAGGTATCACACACTCTAGAATCAATACATCTTTTCCAACAATTGACTCACGAAAGGAGTACAATTGAGATTTCAACATCCGATATGTTACACATGCATAGCCCTAGATAAGAACACCACAAGACTCAACCGTGTTCAAGAGTGATCTATACTTGAATTATGCATTTTATTAGCTCCTAAATTTATGTTTATGTTAGTGATTGACTAGATTTAGTGATGCTTTAATGAGTTTTTGATCTTTTGTAGGAAAAGAACACTTACACTCTTTTTGGCTTAAGAAGATAAAAGAAACAAAATATTTTGGCAAACAAACAGTAACTAATCGATCGTCAAACTGATGCGATCGATCGCCTCAATCCAGAATGAGCTGCGAACAAAAGAAGTGATCGATCACCCACCTTATCGATCGATCTTATCTACTGGAGTTTTGGTTGCACAGCGATCGATTGATCGGCATATGAAGAGTAGTCGCGAACGATCACAGGAAACAGTGAAAAAATGAAGAGCAGATGAGATCGATCGAGAAGCGATCGCATCGATCGATCGCCGTATTCGGTAAACTTAAAACAAGATCTATTTTGAGACGGAATTGGAAGGGGGTTTCATGTATTTCTTCACCCCTATATATATACCTTAAGGGAGAACGTATTAGAGACATCTTAGACATCTTGGAGGCTATTGCAAATGAGAGAAGAAGAAGAAGATGAAGAAAAAGATGACTTGAGTTTCTCTTCCGATGCGCGGCTAAATTCCTTTCCAAGGTGTAGATGAAGCCCTAGTAGATTGATTTTGTCATTTATTTCAATATTCTTAATTTTACTCTAGTTGATGTATAGACCTTTATTATATAATCAATGTTAGTTTATTGAGATTTATTCTTTGTGCTCGAGAGAGGCGAAAGTGAATTCTTGTGAATTTCATTCCGAGGAATATTTGCGTGTCCGAGAGGAACGTAAGTAGACTAAAGTGTCATATGTTAATAAAGTTTCATTATTCTATGTTTGAGAGAGATAGACCACAATTCCATGAGCTTCATTGTTTTATGTATTACGCCCGAGAGGAGTTGCATATATTTTGAATTAACGAGTGTATGTCCGAGAGGAATATACTAATCAATTATGAATTTATATAAAAGAGAGAAAGAGATGATAAAGCTAGCTTATTTCGTGGTGGATTCAAAGCCTTAGTCATTTTCTGCTTAAGTTAAACTCATTTAAAGTAGTTAAAGTTTCTTGTTTTTCTTAGATTAATTAAACAACTTTCTTTCTCTTGAATTTGGTAGATTAATCATCCGTCCCTGAGGTTCGACAACCCTAAATAGCCGCTGTAGTACAATTTCCTTGTGCACTTGCAAGGGTTTAATATTTAAACGATCAAATAGACACTTGTCCAGAATCCAATGATCAGAATTTGGGATAATACGAATAGAGGATTCAAATTTCAATTGGAAGCTCGAATCGAATCAACACCACAAGTGGAGTACAAAAGATTCATTGAATACCAAAATGCCATTCATGATAGTTATTAGAACTTAGTCAATTCTATTGTAATCTTTACTGAATATTTTTATAATATACATATAAAGTTTATTGTACACTTATATTAAAATATACTCTCGTATTAGTTAAGTATTAGTGACTTTTAGTCTAATTATAGTGTACTATTTTTACATATTAGTTGAATTACGATGGTTACCACCACCATCACAGTTTGAATTAGACTCTAAAATTTTTACTATGAATACTCATATGAGTCTAGTTTTCAACCCAATAGATAGCATATTTTTTTCATTTTCCTATAATTAGTTACATACGTTTTAGTGTAGGTCATCAGCGCAGGGACAGTCCTAACCGATAACACTATTGTTAATTCTATTTGATTAATTCTATTGTAGAGTCATGACACTTGAACGAGTGACATTTCTTAATAATTGTCTACTTTGATATATAATAGTGACAAAAATCATTCATTAAAGCTATACAATTACCATGAATCATCAATGGAATAAGACAACATAATCTGGACAGCAACCAACTAGACTAATATGGCAGTAAAGGAATATCACGATGTATTAGATTCTCCATCTACTGGCTAGCACGTGTAACGAAAGAGAGTATGAGCACAAATGTTCATACGATTCCACATATATCACATCATAATATCAATAATTCAAGACTATGAAATTTAACTCTTAATTCCAATAAAATGACCATATTTATGTCAACAAGATATCACAATATAGATCATTTATAGGAAGTATGAAATTCAAATCAAAATCAGGGGAAAAATCATCCTACTTGTCCCATCGATGTGCTTCTTTGAGCAATGGATTTTTGGATGTGGCAAGGGGTGAGAAGGTACTGACTTGAGGGAGAAGAGGAGAAGAAAATCGAAATAAAAAGGCAAGGGAGTGGTCGGCCAAGTGTGTGGGCTGGCTACCCTATTTGGGTTTTTAAATAGTTAGGGTTTCCTCTTCCTGGTTGGACTCACTTTCTACATTTGATTGTCATCCTTTTAATCTCTGCCCTCCATCCACAATCCTTCTCCAAATTGAACTTGGACGTCCTTCCAAATTGTTGCTCCAATTAGTTGGGATTCTAAATCTTTTAGAATCAAATCTCTTTTCAAAATTGATCATATCCACCAAATCTAGAAACTACCTTTCTGTTACAATTTCCCCTTGGACATCCTTCCCTTTTGGTCACCCCTCTCTCATTGGTTGAT
This sequence comes from Houttuynia cordata, assembly GCA_039654745.1. Classification (NCBI taxonomy): domain Eukaryota; kingdom Viridiplantae; phylum Streptophyta; class Magnoliopsida; order Piperales; family Saururaceae; genus Houttuynia; species Houttuynia cordata. Next base: position 52,911,126 of record CM077502.1, on the reverse strand, counting down.
AGGGATTTTGAGTATATTCTTATGTAATCCCTGATTGGCTCTTATAAATAGCAGTATCCAATTTAGTTATTCTTTCCAGATTTACTAGTTACTTTCCTTAGATACTACCAGTAAATCAAATCTTTCTCTTCTACTGTAATCTTCTCTGACAACTACAAATATCCAACCATGTCTTATGCATACTCCCACTTGTCATGTCGTTCAGGTGCCCTGACACCCAGGTATGTCTGGCGTCAAGTACATGTGACGACCAGTACTCGTGCACACAAATCGTCCCCATAACAACACGTTACTACGAGTCATAACTAGCTAATTACTTCACACACATGTGTCTCACGTCATGTCTAGCATCCACCCTGGCGCCTAGCCCCATCACCTGGCATCAGGTGTCCTCAAGCCCTGACGCCAGGTCGAGCCCAACGCCAGAGCTAGCCTTGCGCCTAGGTAACCTACCTGAACCTAGTCCATTATTAAATCAATTTCTAATGCATCACATACTGTAATACCCGAAAAATTGGTACGTTAACTAAATGTTTCTATTTTAGGAAACTGTTCTAAAATAGGAAAGTTTTATTGCTTGATGTGATTTCTGGTGGTGCAATGTGCTTTGATGTGTTACTTGACTTTTATGTTGTCGTATCATTCGTTAATAGCATGACTAATAGTAGTAGAAAACCAAGATGCGAGGGTTGGTCCTGGCACTGAGCACAACCTGGCGCTGAGGCCAGCCTGGTGCCAGGGTCTGAGAACACCTGATGCCAAGAGTGGGGCAAGGTGCCAGGGCATGTGGATTATCCTTAATTAGTAAATTGAATTTGGTTTTGATGTGTGGTTCGTGGCATACGCGAGTTGGTGTAACGAGTAGTGCAACTGTGGGACGTCAGAGTCATGTGCGCGTAGGACTCAAGCCAAGATCCAGTACCTGGGCGCTGAGCCACGTGACACTTGCCCAGGGGTGACTTATGAACATGGGTGACTTGCCATAAGGTGATCTTCAGATGGTTGGAGTGATCTCGAGTTGATTGGAGTGAATCTTGGTGCAAATCTACGGGTTGACCTAATCGCGGTGGATAAGGTAAGTACTGCTAGGGCTGTTCGTAGACAGACACAGACACGGACAGAAGTTGTCAGTGTCTGTGTCCATCTAAATCTGTCTACCACCTATTTGGTCGTGTCCGTGTCCATCAGGCCGACGGACACGGCCACGGCCCTCCCCTCCCTCTTTCTCTCCCCTCCCCTCCCCTCCCTCTCTGCTGACGGACATGGGCACGGCCACGGCCCTCCCCTCCCTCTTTCTCTTCCCTCCCCTCCCCTCCCTCTCTGCTACTTTCCACCCCATCCCCTCCCCTCCCTCTCTGCCCGCTGCCACCCCTCCTTCCTCCTTCCTCCACCCCCGCTGCCACCCCTCCTTCAGCGCGAGACTTGGGCGACGTCCAGAAGCCACAGCGCGCCAGAAGACAGGTAAAAAATAATTTTTTTTATCCGTCACAGGTGGTCATCTACGCAGTCACCGCCCCTCCTCCTCCGCGACCGCGTCGATGACCCGGGGGCGGCCCCTCCATCCTCCCCTCTACCTCTCCGCGGCACCTCCCCTTCGCGACTGCCCCCTCCTCCCCCCACCCCACCCCACCGCCCTCCTCCTCCTCGGACCTCGGACAGACGGCTATCCGAGGTCCTTTGGTCGTGTCTGTGGCCGAAATCCACGGACAATTCATCTCGGCGCTGACACGGCCATGGATACCTCGGACGCGGCCGACCGCGAACAGCCCTAAGTACTGTGGTAAATTTGAGTTATCTTTTCAGCTGAGATAATTATGAAGATAAATATTAATTAAAAAAAAGTGATTAGAGCATCATTTACTAGCCAATAGGAAGGGGACGTCATGTGCAAGGGGGTGTCCAATTGGTTGGCTTAGATTTGGTAGTTTCCTAGTTGTAGTAAGAGTGGTCTTGATAAGGAAATATCTTAACTAAAAATATTGAAATCCTAACAAATTGGGAGATCTATATTGTTGGACGTCTTGACCTATTTGTAGAAGGCTTTTCATTGGTAAGCTAGGATTTGGGATTATGAAGGATCTAATTAGGAGATATCTCATCAATTCCAGCAGCCTTCCATATCTTCTTTCACTCATACCTCACGTTGGAACAAATGAGTAAAGGCATCGTCGCGGAGAAGAGTGAAGGAGTTACGTGTGGAGGTGTATTTCGCATAAATCTAAGTGGTAGGATGGTTTTTCCTAACAAATCTGATTTAAATCATTTTGCTTCATTCTTAGCATGATTATTTGATGATCCGATTGATGTTATCTCAATAGTAGAGGTTGTGTTAATATTTGATTCATGAGAGATTCCTTGTTGTTTATCAAGTAAGAGTACCCTTGTTGAGATATCTTGTTTCATGCTTGTGTTAGTGCATACATACTTATCTTTGATGGAAATATCTATATGGTCATATCTCTTGAACGTGGGAGGTTATAAAGTTCTCTTCTTTATTCTGTAATGTTCTGTTTTAATCATCCAATATGGTTAAGGGATGTATTAATGACCTTAAAAGAATCATTAGTGCAAGGGTTATGCCTTAAGTCTAGCTTAAGGTCTTAACAACAATTAAAGACATGAATTCATTAAATTATAGAACACACCAGAGTCTAGAATTACTCTAGAAGGGGAGTAATTAAGGGTATTAAGGTCATATTATCGTGATTAATGAGTATTAATACGAGATTACTTATTATAAGCAAGTAATGCCTTCTCAGCTAGGACTGTTCCTAGGCCGACAGTGCTCAGTATAAAAATCATAACTAAATGTACAAAAATTATAAAAATACACTGTCTATTGGGTTATAAACTAGACTCATAGTACTATCTTCTGTAAAAATTTCAGAGTTAGAGTCCTTCTGTGTTGATGGTGGAGTCAGTCGTAAGTGGGCTATACAGTATAAGACAGTTCACTGGAATTAGGGTTTTTAAAGCACTAGCTAATAATTACTATTACTCATAATATGATGTAATCTGATCAAAATAATACTAATACAATATGGTCAGACTTCTTAAGGACTACTGTAGTATGTAAGGGAGTCCAAAAAGTTAAAACTTTGGGAGGAGTCAGTGTATCTTTGAGTCAAAACGATTGTTGTTTCCTTTGTATAGCATGGAGTCGGTTTGAATATCCAATTGAAGATCAAACCTTCCTAAAAACCATCGTGATATTAAAGATAATGAAACTCTTGACCTAGAGATGTACTTATCAAAGGTAAAGCTATGACACATGATGAGTGAAATTCATACTCCTACAGTGAGTTATCCATCGGCCTAACTCTGAAATATTATTCGTGTTCTTATGATGATCTTTATGCTACTGAGAGCGATTATATATTATACTCCAGAGAGTGAGTCATGTATTGTTGAGAGACTTGATATTTTATTCCATACTCCATGAGTAAGTCATTGTGGTAAGAGTTACCTTATTCTCAAAAAAGTTAAGACCTTTACTTTTGTTGAATCATTGTCCAGTTTGACATTGACCTATTTCTCCACTAGAGACCTTGTGAGGATCTCTCCGAGGTGGACTCATAGTATGCTCACGAACCATTGCTATATCTTGCGAGATCTTCTATATTTAGGGAGTTGCGGTTCCTTACTGGCCGAAAGAAGGCACATACGTATGTTTTAGACGGGTTGACATTACGAAAGGTCTTCAGTCTCTGCTCATCTTGTCCGTAAACACGGATGGGGCCAGTATGCCTAGAAACGTGGCCAGGTTCCAAAAAGAGAACCTCTAGGATGTTTTGGTATATTTTACCTTTTGCGATCGATAAATTCAAAGAGCAGAAATTATAACTCCTTGCACTATGGATGCCTAGAGCCTTTGGTATTATGACCATTATCTCCTTACACCGATATTTGTTTGGAGTCTTATTGAGATTATTCTTCCCTACATTTGTGTTTTGGGACTGTTATTATTTAACTTTTCTGTTCAGGTAATGTAAACCTTTGATTGGTCTTTCAGAGAGTCCATATCCTTGTTTATCTGAGTGACTTATTCTTCATATCCTATTTTGTCTTCCTGGCGGGTTTTTACATACTACTGGGTATTTCTATGAAATACTCATGCATCCTCTGATTCAGGCTTTAAGGATCATTAAGTCAGGACTTTGCAGCTCGAAAAGGTGGAGCGGTTACGTGGAGAATGTTTCGGAGAATTGCTTTTATTTACTTTATTTCTTTTGCTGGAACTTTATTAGTGTTGGCCAATGTGTGCATGAATTGATGTTTATTTTATTTGACAATTTTAATTAATCTGCTGTAATAATTTAAGTAGGAATCATTTGCTACATTGACAATGTTATTTGAAATTGGATGAAGAATTTCTTAGTTGTTCTTTCGTGACGATGTATTTGACCCGAGTGATCGAGTATTCGGTCATGTCCCAAGGTTCCTATCTCGGCTTTTGATTGGTTTACTGTTAGGCTTCCGCACTCCGATCAAGGTCAGGAATTTTGGGGCGTGACACATACACATCAAACATTTTACATAACATGTCACATTAAAAATTAAATTAGCCAACCGTACTTTCTTAATTTAAGTTAGTTTCTTAAAATAGTAGTTTAATAACTCATACCGATTTTTCAGGTGTTACATGATGCTCTTCATTGTGCAAATTTCCACCATCCTTCTTGCACAATTTTTGAGCCCCTCCACCTAAAGTTGTACAACCTTCAGGCTTCAAGTGTATAGATGCTATCTACCTTTTAGCCCACCATCACCAACTCCACTCCTCTAGCGATCTTCATCACTCTACCCAAAACATTAATATCACATCTAAGATCCTCTCCCACCTTTTGGCCTAGGAAGACCCTCTCCCACCGAAATCCTTTGGTCTTGAACTTTCTTCATCTTTTCTTCCTCAAGAAGCACTGAGATCACTTCTTCTAAGAGCACGTATCCTTCCCCTATGCCACAAGGATGAAACAACATGCTTATATGAAGAAGGCATGAACTTTAGAAGCAATGCTCCTTTATCCTCTTCTTCTGTGGTAACACCGACATTGACAAGCTAAGATAAGAGATCATTCAACTTGCTATAATGTCCTAACAAGTCCTTACCTTCTTGCATCTTAATCTTGTACAAACACACTTTGAGATAAATCTTATTCGTTAATGGTTTAGCCATGTACATCCCATCTAACTTATTCCATAATTCTAGAGGTGCATCAATACCCATAACGTTAAGAAGTACCTCATCCACAAGACAAAGACGTATTGTACTCACCGCCTTTATCTCCATCCCTGCCAAATCCGCATCCTTGACTCCCTTCGGCTTGCCTTCCTCCCATAGTGCCTTATAGATCTTTTGTTGAACTAAGAGATTCTTCACCCTTTGTTGCCACAAGCCAAAATTTGATTTGTCATGAAATTCTCAATCAATCTTGAAGCCAAGACCTTTCTCCAACTTTGATCAACCTCATTTTTCCACGAACGGTGCCACTTGTTGGGGTTAGTGAGAAAACCAGCAAACACAAAATACACAACGATTTGGTGTGGTTCAACTAACACCGCCTTGCCACCAAGAAAATGTTTCCTTCCATTATGTCGTGAAAAATAAGAGTACAAGAAGCTCTCTCTTAATCCCAAAGATTACAAGTTCTCAATACCCAAATCTTCTCTCAACCCTTATGCATAAACAATCTTTATACTATAAGGCCTCTCTCAAACACCTTAAACCCTAGAGCAACCCTTGAAAGAAAACATATAGATAATACTTTAGGAAGCCCCTTGAATCCCCCTTATATAGGCCCTTGGACATCCATAAGTTTCCTAACCTAATAGGAGAGAGTAGCCAAGAAGAAACACCGAAAATAGGATTTTTCTCATTACTTCTACACTAACTAGTCTACTACTACCACATATGTCCGCTTCCTACAAATCCTAGAGACCATCTGGTGGATCGTCAAAACTGTCCAGTTGAATGGCTGGACATTCGATCCTTTTATTTTCTTCTTCCTCTTTCATTTGGATTCAAGTTAAATACTTAACACAATCATGTCTAAATGGAACCGAATTTTGTTGGTGCATTTATAGGTTGTGCTCGATATGAAGGCTATTTTGATTCCGATAAGTGTCAAACAATGGGATAAGGCGTATGATGATGATGATGTCTCGATTAAAAGTGACCGGAGGGAGTAAGATATTTGAACTCAATATATACATAACTCTTTATTAATTTTCATTGTCCATTGGTGCTTGGACATGTTTCGAAGCTTTTGCAGATACTAAATCATTACAAAGTTTTCTATCAAAGGTATTTTTGGTACAAGATTGGTAATTATCTGTTCCATCCCATTTACTTTTAATAATATTGTAAGTTTTGTTGTTGTCCCGGGGCTTATTCTCTATTTTTGTTGTCTTTATTGTTATATCTGTTCATGTGTGTTTGGACACGTCTGGAAATTTGTGCATGACTTAAATCATCACAAGCTTTCTATCAAGTATTCTAGGTATAAGAGTTCAAATTGTACATTCTGCCACTTTTACTTTTAACTTTTAATAGCAGTATAAATTAAATTAGCACCCTTAAGTTTATTTTCTAACTCCATCCCTGCCTAAACAATGAGTAGGAATTCTTTTATTGTGCGAATTTACTGTTGGAAACTTCATGAATTAATTCGGCATGTTCACGGTTCACCTCATGGAAAAGTAAGGTTGTGTGCGTGTCTGACTAGGTTGTTAGTGGCAGTCGGTGTTCTGAGAGGCCAGTTGCCCGATCCCTTCTAGTTGGGCCCCAAGGACTAGGATACTCCTACTTATAAAATATATAAAAAAAATGAATAGAATTTTTTTACCCTTTTTTTTTTGGTTGAGGGGGGGGGGGGTCTATCATATCTATAGAAAAGGGAATGCAACTGTGGACAATCTTTCTATATCTACTTAGCCATGAAGATTTTCACATACTTATGTGTGACTACTTTGGATCAAGCTGGGATTTGGATCTTTAGAGTCAAGTAGTTGCTTTTATCTTAATTTCTCTTTGTTGTAGTTGCAGGTTGTTATCCTTTGTCCATGGGCAAGGCCTTAATGTCCTCCCCTCTTTGTTTTCTCCCTGGATTTTTAATAAATGGGTAGAGATCCGCCGATTCCCCCACCATGCTGGTGGTTTAATTTTTATTTAAAAATACATGCAATTTCTTTCGCAACTTTGCTGATTTTTAACCCGAGCATCCAAGAGATAGAGATCAACTTGAAAAAGAATATGATAGTTGGAGGTTTTATTTTTTATAAAGTACACTGGACAGGTCAAAACCTGATGAACAGAATTGACACAATTACAGACCATGTACAAATAAGAAGAGCATGACCAATGTTATGACTCTTCTTGGAAAAACAGCCACTCCTTACTCATGAGATTATTATAGCGTTAAACCTTACCAGCATTCATACTTCACATATAAACAATAGAACAGAAATAACATGGGAACGGTCAGACGTTGTGGAAGGATGGATATGGAGGGAGGTCGGACTGATCAGCTAGCAAAAAATCCACCGGCTTTTAAGGGGTCTTATAGGACAAGGCAGCAAATGCCCAAGGAAGCAACCCTTGGGACAAAAAACTAGGCTGAACTACCTTAAACAAAACAGGTGAGTGTGAACTCTAAAAATCTCACTAAAAAGCCCTGCAAGGGTTAAAAAGTGTTAGAACACTCAAGTGAGAGACTAGACGCTGATCAGGGCCGAAAAAATGAGATGGCCCAGATTTTCCTGTCGACTCCCAATCCCCCCCCCCCCCCCCCCCCCCCCCCCACAACCAGCCGGTTCCCGCAGACACATACCGAGAGATAGATCTAGGAAAGAGACCTGAATGAAAGAGGATATAACAGAGACCAAATCATGCAGACTTGCCCTTGGATAGTACTGTTATATAGTCAACCAACCGTCGAGCAATCTGACATTGCCCTAGTGATGGCCGGAATGCAACTGGTGCTTCTTGTTATGGCTGCCTTTCTGCTTGCCATGTCTCTAGGGCTAGTAGACTTGGACCTTCTTGCATCTCTGTTACTCTTCTTTAGGATCTCACACATGGCATCAGCGTGGTACAGCGCCGGGTAGGCCCTGCCGATCCTGTTAAACCTGACACACACATTCATATGAGCAGTGAGAGCTTCTTCGAGCCCCACTCCCTTCTGCCTCTCCTCTTTCACGGCCTCGGAGCACAGCCCGCAAATCCACTTCCCCAAAAACTTGTCGCGGATCTTGCGAATGTATTCTTGGGTGCACTCCTCAGACATGCCGCAGCACTCGCACTTGGCGTCCTCCACCTCTGATATAGGAGCAAGCTTCGCTTCCCCTGCCCGCTCTTTGCTGAGCTCGAACGAGAGATCGGAGATTGCTCGCTGGAGGCTTTCCATGGAGAGCCTCCTTGGCTTGCTGCAGGACTTGGTATCCCTCGAATAGGAGTTAACAAGAGTTTCTCCATTTGGAGCCATGACAAGGTTGTGCCTAAGAAGTGGGTGTTCAATCGCAATTCACAGAGTTGAATGAGTTACTTGTAGGGATATGAAGCTGCTGAACAGTGGATATGGACGAGATAGGGGCCGAGGTATAGTATATATAATGAGTTTCTACTAGAGTCTGGGAATTTCCTTTGTATGTGGACCATAAATTAAGTAGCTCGTGCCTCCCATAAATTCGAGATAAAGTGACCTCATGAATGCACTAGATTTTTCATGAAGAGGCTCAATGGGATGAATATGCTTTCAGGTTGTAATTCATGACTCTTAGTGCGTGTGGTCTGAAATTCATCACCAAGTAATTTAGCTGCATATTACATGGGGACCTCATGATTGCTAGATATAATAGACAGTTCAAGTGACAGTAACCTGGGATATCAAACCTCAGATATCTGCAGTGCAAAGAGACGTTTTCACGAGCGAGGTAATGTCATCCATGCAAATGAGCTGGTCAGATAAAGAGTGGAGGGACATAAGGATGGAATAGATGCAGGATCAAAAGGCCTCATGCTCACGAGCAGCTTAACTAACTTAAACTGAGAGGGAGAGTAACCACGAGAAGGGTTGGCTTTTCGGAGTCGGTCACAGATCTCTTGGATAGTGGAGGGAAAAGTTCTTGTCCAGTGGCTCCTCTTACTTACGTGGATACTAGCAGATGTTAAAGCAGCCATATCATTTGCATCACATATTTTTCTCACAATACTACATTCATGAAAAGTTTGGAGAAGATGAGAAGCTTTATTTGGTGTGCGTGTATCTGTTAGCTTCAACATGTTGCCAGTTGAAGTGAGCCTCACAACATGAGGTAGCTTCACCATGTTGCTAGTTGGTCTGCATATGGTTAGGTTAAAAAATGTTTTATAAATGACAAAAAAAATATGCGTGAATTATCTGGAGCCATGCTAGTAGCAGTGGCCATGTATGGGCGTGGAGAAGGGGCATCGAGAAGTTGTGCTTTTCTAGCCAAGCCATGGGCAAGTTGGACCTCTCCCTTGGATCTGGAGTGGCAAGTTAGCTTGCCATTTTCTTTTCATCCTTTCCTGTTGAGCAATTGAACCTGTGTTTGTAATCTGTGTACTTCAATTCAAGATATCAAAAAAGAATTAAGCATGTTCCCCATATGAAGCGTCTCGAGTCCAAGCTAGCCCTAATGGCAAACCCTCAAAGCTATATATGCTGCCTTCACCAATCCTAAAAATCAACAAATAAGAGTTAGACAAAGGTAACTTTGCTAGACAAGTATTGAAGGAGCTGATGAGCGATTACATATTCATCAAATAAACAAAACAAGAAAAAAATGAGATAAAATTTCAGACGATGGGTGAAGAAGTTGGCATTACCATTAGCAACATTACATTTGCTCGTGCCCAGGGCTCACCGAACATTTGCCACGAACCCCATGTTTAGGGGCCCATGCCCTTGGCAGGTCGTAACCCCTACACCTTCATCTTGGCAAGCAGACCTGACCCCCAAAATTGGGCCCATGCCAAAGTGGGGCCCTATTTCATTGTGGTTAATTGTGGCCATATTTAAGTACTACAAGATATTTATAATTTTCAATTATTTTGTGAGGTTAACACGACAATATTATTCTTCTTCACAGATTAATGGGGCAAACTCCATAAAATTCGATACAAGGGAATGAAAAAGGAGGTTTGCTTCTTTTTTTTTTTATTCTGCCTTTTATTCCTCTCTTATCATTTTGTTCGAAACCAGTATTTGTGGTTTTACAGCCGCCAGTTACAATATCATCATGTCAAACGAACAGATATCTCAAGCCTTGCATCCGGTCGCACTTGAAATTCTCACGTGCAAACTTGCTAGTATATGAAAACGTCAGGTTTCATCAGATTGCTTCTACTGGGCATTCTCTATTTAGTCCATGCCATACAGATAGAGAGCCATTTTCTCTTCGCCATCTCTTTCTTCTCAATCACCGCACAAGTCTTATGCGAAAATTAACCATGCAAGGGAAAATCATTTTGCAAACCCTAAACGTTAAATAGGTTTCGTACGTGTATAATAGCACGTAACAATGGTTATCTACTCTATGTAACAAAATTAGTTTGGAGTTTGAATTTAAATTTACAGCATTTCTTTGGTAACTATTATCTCTCAAACATTAAGATATGACAACTATCAAACAGTAGGAGAAGTGAATTGGATATAAAGTGGATGACAAAAGTTTTACGCACTTCTATGTTTTAATAGTTTTTTTAGTATTTTTATGTTTTATTAATTGCCAATTTGGTCGGCTGATCCAGCCTGTGTTGCGCTGGTAGGATCGAGGTCGAACCCCAGTGGCCTAGTTTGTGAAGATTATGTAATTTCTTACCTATCAAAAAAAAAAGTTGCTAGTTGCATGGGTTGGCAACTTGGCATAAAAGCCTTTTGTTTTGAATCTTTGGTTGACAAATTGATGCTTTTGTAAACTTAAAACACCCACCATGGGTTACAAGCTCCTAGCTTATTTTGAACCTTCGACCCGTTCTGGGCTCCAAGCTGTGCCGTTTTGCCTGTTACTCCCATAAGCCTATTACTTACTGAAACTGGGGGCCCATCTGAATCCTGGCAATTCTTTTTTCTCAATATGTATGGGCTGATCACATCAACAAAAAAAAAGATGTATGGGCTGATCGTGCATGCAAAATATACTCTTACCGGCAATTAATAAACGCATGTGCACGGGCTTTTGAAGTTGAGAAAGAAAATTTTCGGCCGCCAATTTTAACATTTAAATTCATAATGGGAAACAGCCCATGGTACTACCGGCAATTATAATGGCTTGGGTGTCAGCAATTCCTGGGCCAAAGATTGACGCCTGATGTTTCCGTGTTCCATTTTCAGTTTTGCTTAGACAAATTGACAAAATGGTAATGGTCCAAGGCATTTTGTCCAGCCCATGCCCCATGGTACGTCTGTGTGGAAACACTCTTCGCTTGTGAGCCATATTAATATGGGAAAAGTTTAAATGAGGTCGCTCTCATATAGCTTATATGAGGCCAATTTTATTCGTAACCATTGAATCTTGATCTGACGGCTACAAACAGTTACATAGACCTCACAAACATGATGTGACGCACTCACTTACCCACTGATTTGATATCCACATTTGGATCAGAATCCAATAGTCTAAAAAATTGGCCTCATACTCCTTATATGAGAGCGATCTCATATAAACCATCCTCTATTAATATTTATATTCATAATGGTCTGAATTTCTTTTTTATAACAAGGGGTATCCGAGTCCTTAGAGCACGGTATCCACCAACAATTATGCATAAAAAATGTGTCTTCTTCGCATCAAATAATCTGAGTCTTCCGAGGCTACTCATTTCTGCAAATGAGCTGATTATGCTCCCCCGATAAGAAATAGATGGCTGAATTAAGGAAGAGCTTTAAAATATCTCCAAGAGAGTAATTTCTTTTGCTCATAAAGTCAATGTACTAAAGTAACCAGACATGGACAACTATTTATATGTATGTGCTTGTATTCTACATTCACGGTTATGTACTTCTTTTTTATATTTAGACCTACCCTGGCCAGCTATAGAATTGGAAGCCTGGGATTTAAAATGAGGCACTTTAATACTTAGTACAATAATTGTGAACAAAATATGACCAGAACCACTCATTACAAAGTTTAGGTCCAGAGGACAAACCTCGGACATAGGTTGTCTGCGTCCGTATCCGTGAACAGCATGTCCGCCATTATATTATCCATATCCGTGTCCAGATGTCCGATAGACACGGACAACGGACAACGGACAAATCCCTCCTTCCTCCTCCTCCACCCCCACCGCCCCTCCTTCCTCCTACCCCGGCCACGGCCGCCACCCCCATGGCCTTCCTTGCTGACCCCTAGTCGACCGAACCAACCCCGCTCGGCTGGCAACTGGTCATGGCAACTGGCCTCCTTCGACGTCGCCTACGGTGCCACCTCTGCCGCTGCTTGCTTGGCCGAACACCTCCTCTGCCTGCTTGCCTATGCTTCCCCGTCTCGTCTCTTTTATCCCATCCTTCGGCTACTTCTACCCTCTTCTCCGTGCTCCTTTCCGAAGTAAAAAAGATGTCTTGCCGTCAGTACCGCATATGTGCTTGCTTCATTATGTCGTTCCCCCGCCACCGCCGCCGTTGCAACCTGCTGCTGTTGCGGTGGGGCAAGCTGAGGTGGGGGGGATGGGGCTTTGTCGGGGGTTGATGGTCGCCGCTCCTCCTTCGTGCCCCGCCTCCCCTGCAGCCCTCCTCAGTCCTTGGACAGTTGGCCGTGTCCATGGCCGAACTCCTCGGACACATACGGCCCTGCGAACACGGCCACAGACACCTCGGACATAGATGGCCCCCCAAACACAACTATCCGCGAACTGCGCTACTTGGGAAGACTTTATGGTCCACCTAAAGGGTGTTTGCCAGGATAACCTCTGTTAATATGAGTTGTTGATCATCAAGATCAACAACATACGTGTATTACTTATGTGCTCCAGCAAAAACTACTTTTTTGGGAAGTGTGTGCATGTCAATTTTGATGATCGGCGGCTCCTGTACGATGGACTGGTGGAGGATATCCTATAGATGGACCAAAAAATGCTTCATACTCTTTCCCACATATGAGTTGTCTCCTAAGTCACTAACTTATAAAATGTGTATGTTTTGCGTGCCTCTCTGTCTGACCGGTTCTCTCTATCCATAGGCCCCCACCCTCCCTTCCCGGCACACTCATTTTCCAAAGGTGACAAAAGCCACTTATGAGAAACGTACCCCATGGTCAAGTTGTCATGTTAACCACCATGGAAGGTCGTACCAGTATCACTTACATTACTGATACAGGTACGCACCGATGGCATGCAGGTACGAGCCGAAATAGCTTAAAACAATTTGAACTGATAAATACCATGATAGTAACCTTTTTAAAACAATAATAGATGGAAATTTTGTTTGTAAGTCGTTAGAAGAGTAGAATGTGACATGTGTTGATGAGGGGGGAAGTATACGATTATTAGATTAATTCTGCCGCATATATTTGTTGAATTAGAGGGACCAATAATACAAGTAATCTCAAATTTTAATTGAAAAAGCTATACGATTCTATAAGCTAAACCATCAGCCATTGCATTAGGCTTATCATAATGACAACTAAATACAAAACGTGTGCCCTATAAACTACTCCTTGCGATCCGAACTTAAACCAAATAACCAAATACTAATACAAATTTCAGATAGAGGGAATACTATTATGTAAATGTGTAAGTGAATGGATAGTCATATGTCTAGCAAAAACTTAGTTGTGCCTTGAAATTGGTGAGAGTATAGGTATAAAATAAGTAATACTCCATTAGTTCCAAAATACCATGTACATAAAAAAATATTCATTGTTCCAAAATGCTATGTATATTTTGCCAAATCATGTGATTTCCTCTTTCCAAAATTGGAGAAGACTTGGAAGGATTGACTTGAACTTGGTTCGTGAATGAGCATACGAATTGGACAGGATATCAGGTAGATGAAGTCATGTGACTTCCTTATGGGCTTCATGGTCCGATAAAAATGAGAATTTTGTCAAATATACATAGTATTTTGAACAGAGAGAATATAAAAAAGAACACCTTATCCATCAAACTCACGTAGGTGGCAGTATAATAGGGAATATGTGTCATTAGCAGGTTTCAAGCCACAACTGTAATGCTTTTACCAAAAAAAAAATGTTTGGTATTGGTATGAACCAATACGATACAGTAGATATGAGCGGTACATTTAGGGATTCTCCGTAAACCACGTACCGCCCCACTTACTGTACCTGACTGATACGTGTAATGTATAGACGGATGCCTTCCATGGTTATTCCATGTTAACCACTCTAAATGAAAAGAAACATCAACTGCCAACTTGCCAGTAAGCTGACACTCTTCCTCGACTTGAAGACGACACGCCAGATCAAGGATGCATATGGGTAAAATATCGGTTGACCAAAGAGCAGGGCGCCATGAACTTTGACTAGGGGGCAAAAAAATTACCTCTAAAATTTGCCAACATTCTTCTTCGCCTCAACTTTTTTTTTTGTAAAATCCATAATTCTTTCACTTTTGAAAATGTAATTTTTTTATTTCATATCAAAACACAGTTCAATAGTAAAAATTAGCACTATAGAATAATCAAAATATTGTTTCACAGATGAGGTGACTACTGGTAACAACAGCATGAAAACTATTTTTCCTTATCAAAGTACCGTGACCAAATTACATATCCCCCCTCTGGCCCATGTTAGTAATCTGTATTAGACAGCCAAAATGCATAAAATAAACTTGATTTTACTTTTCTAATGCAAACAAGTAATATAGGACAGAGAAGTAAAAATAGCCTAGCCATCCAAAGCCAAGATTCCTACTAGTATTAAATTGGTTTTCACCGGGAAAAGGGCAATCCTTCTAGGGCCTATGTAAGAAAAACCCAAATATAAAACATTGAGGGGCATAGTTATCTTCCATAATGTGGCCAAGGTCAGCTGGGGCAAATATTTGCCCCACCTGTCTCCGCCAGTGCCAAAGAGACAAAATATCGGAGATATTGTGTAAAAAAAATATAGGTGGTCGAAAATTAGTTTTTACCATATACTAATTTAAACAAAGCATAAATTTCAAAATATGCATATATAATTCAAAATATGTATACGCGTTTAAATCCGTATCCTGCCATTTGTCATAGCATGGGAAAAAAAATTTCTTTAAAAAGAATTTAATTTTTTTAAATAAAAAAATATTTTTTAAAAATACCGATATATCGGTGATATTTTGAAAGAATAAAAACACAAACCGAGATTACATAATATCATTTTATCGGTTGAGGCCCAATATTAATATATCGACGATATATCGCTAATACAACTTTCTATGGGCCATAGGGTAAACGGTGGGCTGGATTAAAAAAAACGAGCTTGCTACGGCTGCGCCAAGCTCAGTTAACTACCCAGAAGTGTGCGAGCCTCGACCACGGATGTTAACGATTTCGGCCCAGTCTCAGCGAATCCTTCTACACTAATATTCGCCGGTGGAATAGAAGCATCTGTCTCATGCAATCTATAATAATAACATTTCAAAAGGAAAGTAATAAAGGGGGCTCGTACTCGTAGCCTCCTTTTTTGCTCAGTGCACTCATCTAGGAAAAATTATTAGTTGCCTCATCTAGGCAACTTATTGGATCCATAAGTGATACGACGAGCAGACATGGAATATATGCCATCGTCAATTGCAATTTGCAAGTTGTGCTTATTCGATCCCCCGAATTTCCGTAAGACACAAATATGTGGCCTACATTCATTGGCGACCATCACGATGAGTTCGCCGCTAAGAAGCACCGCCGTCCCGTTTCGTCTCCAATGGTCCACCCAATTGCAATCTGTCCGTAGATGCTCGTGCTCCCTAGGCTGAGCCGAGCCAAGCTCAGCCCCGTCGAGTCGGTTGCGTCAAAAACCGGCCACAATGTCTAATCACCTCCTTAATCTTATCCTATCCTACATTAAATATGGCCTACTATTGTCCATAAAAGTCAATATTATGGGTATTAGCAAAGTCCATATTCAAGGAGATTCAAAAGTGCTGATCAATCTTATCAATGACTGTTTCAAAAGAGCTGCATTGCAAAGAATTAGACAATTCAAGACAGCTACTCCCAATTCAATTTTCTATCATATCTTTGGAGACAAAACCAGGTGGCTGATATTTTGACAAATTTTGCGATATCTCACTTTTCCTGTTACAGATTCAGAGCTCCTCCTATGCAGATCGTTCAAGCCCTTCAGCAAGATATGACTGGTCGATTTTTATCAAGGGAAATACATTGTACATAGTGTTCGTCGACTTTTGTATAAAAAAAAGAGCCCATTTGTCCGTTTTCCTTCCAAAAAGTAAAAACAAATTTGTCATAGCCAAGCCGAGCAGAGCTGCTTGCAGAACCCTGCCGCCACCCGCTTGCCGTGAATCTGCTGCAAATCCCGCGTCGTCGAGTCAAAAATAAGGGAAGAAAGAGGAGAGGGGCCGGGGAAGGGGGACTCGGCCATTTCCTCCCTATTTTCCTTCCCCAGTTCTCTATAAATAGCCACCCACCGCCCCAATCCCGGCCTTCCTCCCCTTTCTTCTCCACTAATTTCGCCCTAAAGCAATTATGGAAAACCCTCCGCTGGAAGAGCTGACTTCCGGAGCGAGCGGCCGGATCATCCCCGTGTTTCGCGATCTACGGAGATCCCTCCTCTGCCGGCAGTCGCTCTACCGTCTCTGCGTTCTCCTCCACTCGTTCTTCCTCTGGTTCCTCCTCGTCCTCCCCCGCAACTGCCACGCCTCCTCCTCCTCCAAGCCCCCCTCTGCCAAGAGGAGGATGGGCTTCCGGAGGGAAGATGAGGACGTGTCGCGGCGCCGGGCCCTCGCTGAGGCCCTCGCCATGGTGTCTGACCCTGAGGGGAGTGCTTCCTGCCGCTGGAGCACTTTTACATTCTCTGGCTCCCATCGCAACGCCCTGTTTTCGCGGTCGTGGGTGCCGGTATCTGGCGAGATGAAGTAAAGTCTTCAACTTGAATTTATGTTTAACATTTGGATATACGATCATCTTGATAATATATACTTGAATAATAACAAAAGAACGAAATTTTGTTATTTCGATAGATCAACATATGTCAAATGGTATTTCCTTCAGGTGATATAGGAATACATATCCAACTTAAGCTGATTTTTCTTCTGTTGTAGAAAAGGTATAGCATGCTAATAGCGGTCACTAGAAGTTATTTGTAACGATGAAACAGTAAAAGAGGTTGTTGAGTATAAGACTGGTCTATAAATTGGAGGAATTGAGTTACGGGCAAGAATTCATACGCTATAGATTTGGAAAAAGCCTACGACAGAGTGTCGAGAGAGCTCATTTGGAGTGTTTTGAAAAAGAAGGGAGTCATAAGAGGTTACATAGACATCATAAAGGATATGTATGAGGGGGTTGTGATTAGTGTACGGACAATTAGGGGGAAAACCCAGCTTTAAGTCCTTATCTTTTCGCTTTAGTTATGGATAAGCTTAATAGACATTTGCAAGATGGTGTACTTTATTGTATGTTTTTTGCAGATGATGTGGTTTTAATTAATGAGATTAAAGTTGGTTTGAATGCGAAACTAGATTTATGGAGGGAGGCTCTAGAATCAAAAGGTTTCAAAATAAGTAGGGCTAAGACAAAGTGCATAAAATTTAATTTGAAGGGCAACTATTGGTCGAGCCTTAGTTGAGATAGATGGGCAAGAAGTGCTAAGGTGTGATCAATTCCGTTACTTAGGGTCCATTATCTATAAAGAACGGGATATTGATAGTGATGTGGTGCATAGGATAAATACGAGGTGGGTAAAGTGGAGGGCAACCTTGGGAATGTTGTGTGATAGGCGTGTTCCAAAAAGAATTAAAGGCAAGTTATATAGGACAACCATTAGGCTTGCATTGGGTACCAAAGAGAAGTTATATAAATAAGTTGAATGTAGCCGAAATGAGAATGCTAAGATGAGTGTGATAACTAGGAAAGATACGATTAAAAATGAATATATTCGTGGGAGTTTAGAAATAACTCTTTTAGGGGAGAAACTGAGGAATGTAGGTTGCACTGGTATGGGCATATGCAAAGAAGACCAATAGATACCCATGTGAGAAGATTAGAAGGGATCATCATGCATGTAAATGATGCCAAAAGAGGGAGAAGGAGACCTAAGAGTAGTTGGATGTAGTTAATAAAAAATGATTTAACTTTACTATCTCTTACAAAAGAGGTAGCTCAAAACAGGCATGAATGGAGGAGTAAGATCCGACCTCAAATAGTTAGGAAAAGGCGTTACTTGATTATAATTATGATTATGAATTGGCACTGGGGTCGTCACAATTAGTTAATTAAATTCATGAATCTTATATTCTCAACTAAAGGTTGATTCAAAGGTCGACAACATTGTGGAAGAGGTCAAGCACAATGTTAATATGTTGAATTAAGATAAATGAACTGGGCACTGGTGTTGTCATTATTAATTAAGTAATGTTTTTGAATTCTAATTTTAACTAAAGTCAGTACAATGGTCAAGAACATTATGAAAGAGGCTGCAGTAAGTCGTGAACATAGTATAAGAGGCTAGGGTTCCTGTCAAGTTACTAATCATGAGCTCATTTATCATAGCAAGTTGCAGCTCTGCGTCTATGTTTTTGTTTTTTGTGAAATTACTTTATCCGGAGCCAACCAAGTTACAACAATGATATCCAGCAAATAATATGTTTGAACTGCAAATATAGTAGTGCCCTAAGTTCAGATGAAAATATGAAAAGTGTTAACGTTGCATATTAATTGGCAGTATTTATTCCTGTTGTAGCGCTGTAAGTATAGGTTTGTAGTTTTAGACTACCATTTTGGTGTGAATGACTTTTTATTGGTGTTTTTTTTGTTGCAGAGGTATTTTGGTTATAATTCATGGACTTAATGAGCACAGGTAATAATGCTGTACCCTATTTCATGTCACAAATCTTTTCTTTCCTCTGTCCTTCAGTTTGAGTTTGTTCAATTTCTCTACATTTTTTTAAAATAATCTATTGACGTTGCTTCACCCATTTGCAGTGGTAGATATGCTCAGTTTGCGCAGCTGCTAACTGCTTGCGACTTTGGTGCATATGCAATGGATTGGATTGGTAGGTAAGCTTTGTGATAAATTTTAGAGTGCTTCCATTTCCAGTGCCGCTTCTGTAGAACAATTTTTGTATCCATGCCTTTATGCTGTATCTTTTTTTCTTCTGTTCTCTGAGATCTATATGCTGTTTTATGGAACTACATTATAATGTTTACCAATCAAATTGCTAAGTAGGCGACTAAATTATAAGAATTGTAGAGATGTTTTAACTTAGATTAATGCCTTTCTGAAAAATAGAGAAAGCATAATTGTTTTAATTAAAAAAAAAAACTTTTGTCAACTTCTCGTACTTTGAAAGCATTGTATTGGCACATCACTGATTGATTTTTTTCTTCTTGCAATTTCCTTTGGTAGGTCATGGTGGAAGTGATGGACTACATGGCTATGTACCTTCACTTGATACTGTTGTTGCAGACACTGTAAGTAACTGCCTAAATGCATATACTTCATCTGGTTTAGTTTCATCATCATCATCATCATACGCCTTATCCCAGCTATCTGGGGTCGGCGGCATGGATTATATACCGCATTTGACTCTTATCGGAATCAAAATGGTACAAAATCCATACAAAGAAACATAGTGGTTTAGTTTGATTTTCTTTTATTAATATTCGTATTTTATTCCATTGGGTGGGGATTTAATATGTATTCATTTGGACCAGGGGATTTTTTTGGAAAAAATTAAAGCAGAACATCCTAGTGTACCATGTTTTCTTTTTGGCCACTCAACTGGTGGGGCTGTTGTTTTGAAGGTAAGCTCTTGAAAAATTTACTGATGGTTGAGTGTATGAAATTGTTATGTGAATATTTTTGTTTCTTATTTCTATTGCCATATAACAGGCGGCTTCATCTCCTCTTATTCGAGGAATGATCGAAGGAATTGTATTGACGTCACCAGCTTTGCGTGTTAAACCTGCACATCCAATCGTTGGGGTATAAATGTTCTGCCCGTGGTTTTTTAGTCCTTCCCTTCCTTAACATACTTTGAGAAGTGAAAATGATTTGCTGTTTGCAGGCTGTGGCTCCTGTGGTTTCTCTTGTCGCTCCCAGGCTACAGTTCAAAGGAGCAAACAAAAGAGGCATTCCTGTGTCTAGGGACCCAGAAGCACTGGTGGCTAAGTACACAGATCCACTGGTGTATACTGGTCCTATACGAGCACGAACGGGCTATGAGATTCTTCGCATTTCCTCCTACTTGATGCAGAACATAAAATCTGTAACCATCCCCTTTTTTGTTCTCCATGGGACAGCGGATAAAGTTACTGATCCATTGGCTTCTCAAGATTTGTACAATGAAGCTGCCTCCGAGTTCAAGGATATAAAGCTTTATGATGGCTTTTTGCACGATCTTCTATTTGAGCCTGAACGTGAAGAGATTGCTGGAGACATCATAAATTGGATGGAAAAGAAATTATGGGGTTGAAGGTGGTAAATGTAGTTCGTATGGATAATAGCAGCTAATTGCTGCATACTGGTTCATGAGGTCAAAAGATGGCCATGTGAAGCCAGGACGTGCTTTGGTGTCTGGTTTTATTATAAATTATGTAAAAAAATTTCAGAAGATGATGTATATGGCTCTCCAAAAGTAATTTATAGTATTGACTTTTTTTTTTGGTGTACAATAGTTTAGACTTGATGATGGGCATGGTTTAGTTTTGGAGTTTATGTTACACGGGACAGAAAAGCAGACAACTGTAAGAGCCTCATTTTTCAGGGCCAATCCGGTCCTCTTTCCTGATTGGCTCTGACAGTGTGGGTGTGCCCCACACCTTTGTCTAGTTTGCTGCCCGCAGTATATTTTGTCGTTTTAGCATCTGCCATCCAACCTCCACGTGCCTTGCAATTCATTAAAAAGTTTTCTATTGGTGATACATTTACGCCTCTCAAACAAGTCTTTTTTTTCTATACAAATGCCCCTCAAGTTTGGTGCAAGCTTCATTTGTCAATGCTTCATTCACGCGATGCACTAATACAGCTGCCAGAACAGCATTTCGTGTCTAGGATTTATGTTAATCTCCTCAGTTGGCATTGCCAACACTTCTACGCAACGATCCATTAACTACACAGATGCCCCGGTTTATCTTCCGACCAAAATTGTAGAAGACATGACTGACATGAATTTCCGAGATAGTTCCATTAATTCCGAGGCAGACAATCCTATCCAAATGTAATTATTTATGATTGCAATTTCGGTGAACGAGAAGTAAATAAATCATAGATGATCAAATGGGCTGCTGTCCACGCTAGCTACAATCCAAAGAGTTGAGTACAAACAAAAATCAAGCTGAAGCAGGTTGCTGCAGTGCTTGTTCCATCCTTTGTGTCATGGTTTGCACACTGAACTGTACGTAGGAAAGAAGCCCGTCCCTTCCCCAGCTGGCCACCGGATCAGCCACGAACGACCACTCGATGGCGCAGCCCCCGTCGGGATCTGGCAGCAGCTTGATTGTCGCCCCGTAAGCACCTAATCCGACGTTGTTCTCCAAAACCTCGTAGCTCAGCGTCCGCCCGGGCGGGTCGATGATGGTGAGCTTCTCGGTGGCCCAGGTCTCAACCTGACCATCGGCCCCCGTCCGACCACAGTACCTGACGCAGCCGGGTTGGGCCGGATCGCCTTCCACCTTGTAGCATGTGTTCACGCCCGGGAGCCACTTGTGGACGTTGCAGTAGTCAGCTATCAGCGGCCAGACCTCCTCCTCGGAGAAGCCACTGATTTTTGCGCTTGCTCTGCCTTGCCAATTGGCCGCCTCCTGGCCTACTATCCCTGGTTCCATCCCTGTCAATGGCCAGATGGTCTGAGACAGACGGATGAAGAAGAAGCAGAGAGGGGTATGCTTTTGTAGAATTCTATAAATTCTATGCAGAGAATCTAGTGGATTATGGGACCTACCAACTTGATGAAGTTGACTAGGACTTTCAGGTGACGTTACGTGAATGCCCTTCAGAGTTCAGAGTTTAGAAGCTCGAAATCCAACCACAAATGTACAGCTAAAGAAACTATAGTGCAACTGTCAAGAACAAATTAAGTCTGGGTGATGTCATGAATGACACTAGTTTGATGCTCATGACTACTTAGATGCGTATGAAACTATTCTCTGTCAAGAACACGAATAATGAGGACGCTCCGAGTCATTTTCTTTAAACAATAAGCATTTGATTGGGATTTTTTTGCTATCAACTTGAGTCCTTAAGTTTTGAGGTGTACAAATTATCAGCAGCTTAGTAAACAGGCAGTGATCAGATAATTTATTCTGGTTTGGCTGTTATTGTGGAAATAATTGATTGAGACTCTCGTACATGGTGGCGGGGTTTTCGTCCAAATGAGATTATTCAGACCCTCTTGCTGAGAAGAGGAGACCCATGCCATGTGTTTTCCAAGAAGAGCAGAGTCTGACTGGTTGTTGGTGGGAAATTATTACCTGCGCGCCTTGTATGGGAATAGTGTGCTCATCACCAATGGGTGATGGGCACGTTCTCCCTGAGCACACTGTTCACCCTGAGCGGCGCGTATCTAATAATTTTTCGTGGGAACTGGGAAATAGTTAGGGACGGAGTCAGGATCCCTGGCAGAATTGCATAAGAAGAATGAAAGAAAACAAAGTCCTTGACAAAGAATAGTCTTGTGGACAAACCACAAGGGTGGACGCTTTGGTCAATATAACAATATATAGCTAGAGCATCTGCTACAGAAAAGTGCCGTAAGTTTAGAATTTTAGGCTCTGAGTGTCAACTTGGAGTTGTTCATGAGGATTTCTGATATTTTCGTTAGCATTGCTCAAACAAACACGTTACACATTTTTATTTTCAGATGCTATACACAACAAGAAAATATCGAATTGTCAAATTTTAAGAATTTTTGTTGGAATATGGCTTCAATAGTGTTCCACTTGAGAACATTCCTTGTGCCCATTTGTTCTTCAAAAGGCTCAAATTCTCTCTATTTCATGAAATGAAATTCATTAAAAGAGAACATACCTATCAAGATGGGATTGACCAGCATGGGAACTTTGAAGGGACAAGATGTAGAAACGAAAGCAAAGAACACGTGCTAAACAATTGTCAGAATTAAGATGTAGGTCCAAAAAAATTTTCGTAACTGCCATTGAATTGTCTCATATTAAGTATAGTTAATTGATATGTATATGCCTTTGTGACTGAAGGTCAGGGATGTCATAAACAGTCCAGAAATGAATCATCTGAAAAAACAACACTAGAATGAAAAAACCAAGTACAGAAGCTATTAATAATTAAACAAATATACTTATTTTGAAATACAAACAAATAACAAAATTCGATGTTGAGAGAGAGAGAGGGAGGAGGGGAGAGAGAGTTAAAAAACTTGATCCACCGGGAGAGGAAGATAGTAAAGTAGCATAAAACATTTACAGTAATCATTGTGCTGAAACACCATTTTCAGCTTGAGGAAGCATCTTCAGATTTGTGGAACTCTGCTGCTCTGGAGGGACCACCGTACCAGCAGTCTCTGAAGCAAAACTATCCCCTTGATCATTTCCTAAATTTGCATCATCATTTGGAACGACATTGTTCCCATCTGTTTCTCCATGAACATTCATGTCATTGTTGGAATCATGGTCAAGGTTCTCATCCTTTCTTGTGTAAGTCTCAGAAACTTCCTCTTGTTTTTGAGGTTCAATCGATTCTCTTTTAGGAGCCCCGTCATCAGAGAAACTTGTATCATCCTTTGAACCTTCAGCGTGTTCATCACTTCCAGTTTTAGCACCACTAGCAGTATCTTCATCGTGTGTTTCAGATAAAAGAGCCTCATTGTTAGCTGAAAGCTCAACTTTCGTTACCTTGGTGGCTTCAGAGTCGGAATTATCCTCTGGTATATCTTTAGTATTACCTTCAACTTGGCTCTCTGATGATGTCTCTCCACTTGAACCTTGTATCTGGTCTTCTATAACTGTTTCATGATCGCTTCCAGTTTTGCTCTCTTCACCCATTCCGTCCTTTTCTTCTTGGTTCGTGAAATGTTTATCATCTCCAGTTTCATGCTCCACAGCAACTTCACTACCTTTATTCTCAGTCCCATGATTTTCTTCTTCCCTGCCGTTTGGTTCTACCTGCATAGATTCCGGTTCCTCTGTGGCCTTTCCTTGACCTTCAATTTGCATAACAGAGTTTTCTTCGTTGGTCGTAGATTCTTCCTGCTGAATTCCTTGATCTTCCACAGTCTCTTTTACTTGATTATCATAGTGTTCTTTCTCCTTTCTCTGTAGTTCTTCCGGCTTTGTTTCTGCCACCTTTTCATTATCAGTATTGTCACTAGCATCAACTTTTTCTTCTTGTTCCTTTTCCTCGGCATTAATTTGAGTATCAACATTATCTTCCTTGTTGCTCTGGGGTTCTTCCTCTTTAGTTTCTAGCAACCTTTCAACCTCTTCGTGACCTTCCACTTGAGCATCAGAATTGTCTTCTTCATGGACTTGTTCTTCGTGCTGATGTTCTTGCACCTTCACAACCTCTCCAGTGCTCTGAGGTTCTTCATCTACAGTTTCTGGTACCTTTTCACCTTCTCCATGACCTTTCGCTTGAGCATCAGAATCGTTTTCTTCATAGACCTGTTCTTTCTGCTGATGTTCTCGCTCCTTCTCAACCTCTACATTACTAGTAACTCGAAAATGAGAAATTTTTCCCTCACTGTTCTTGGAATCTTCCTGCTTATTCTCAAGCTCCTTTTCACCTTCTTCACCACCTTTGAGTTGTTCATCAGATATGTTTTCTTCCACAACTTGTTTTTCCTGGCCAAGTTCTTGGTCCCTTTCTAACTCTTCTGGGCTAGTCACTTGGGAATAAAAATTTTCTCCTTCACCTCCCTGTGTTTCATCCTTACCAGTTCCCTGCTTTTTTTCACTATCTTCGGAATCAGAAGAATTGCTATCACTGCTCTGCGGCTCTTGGTGAGCATCCACCTCATGTTCAACCTCTTCGACAATTGTTACTTGCGTTTGAGAATTATCAGCTTCATTTTCTTTTTCTTGCTGCTTCTCATCCTTTTCCTCTTCCTGTTTTTCCACACTTTCTGATAAATCATCATGGTTATTATTAGAGCTTTCTTCTCCAACTCTTTGAACAAAATTTTTATCAGATTCATCCGCTTCATCTCCGTCTTCCTTTCTTTCGCCAATGTCATTGACATCTCTGTTATCTGAGACAATTACTATCCCATCAAGCTTCTCTTTACGCCCAAATTTGAAAAGTTGATATTCGTTGCCAAGGTTGTTTTTTGTGTCGACAACAGAATTGTGTTTCTTATGGTAGAACCTTTTCATCTGGTAAATCAACCAGATGGAAACAGCTAAAAGCAAAGCTATTTGAAAAACATGCTTTACTTTTAATCCTTTGGATCTTTGGTTGCGACTTGAGTATTGTTGATACATCGATCCAATCACTAAATAAGCTGATTAGGGAGAGGAGAATGGAACAAATTGTTAGTCCACAAGCTCAAGATTAGAAAATTATCACATTGATTACGCACAACTCATATGGAAAGAGGCCTAGGGCATAGGTTATTACCACTTTTTAGTGTAAGCCAATGGAATCTTGTCGATTTCATAAAATCATGTTTAACTGGTAATAAAATTTGCTCTAAATTTTGCATTCGAATTATCTCTCACCAATGAGATAACACTTTGCAGTAAATTTCTCAAGTTCGTGATGGAGAACAACAGAAGAAGAATTTTCAGTAACAAAGTTAAGCATCAAAAGGTCTTTTAGCTATGGTACCAACCAAATGTAGGACGAGGAGATTATATTTTATAAAAAACTGAGGTTAGGCCAGTCAAAAAAATCTTCAATCGAAGGCAAAAACTAGTATAAACTGAAACCCATAAACCAGAAAAGTTAAAGACTTACCAAAGATTGATGCAATTTAACGAAAACAATCTGCCTCAGCATCCAATATCCAATAGTAAATAGTATAGTTGAAATAGAGAAACGATAAATTGACTTGTACAAGCTCAAGTAGACATGAATCGTAAACACCTACTTCTAGTTACCAAAAACAATAACCTACATCAATGAAGATCAATATTTGGTCCTTATTCTTACAGATCTAAAGAATCCAACTTCTTCTTACAAGAGCCGATCTTGCTACGTGAGACTAAAATGTTCTTATAAATTAAATTATAAGTAAATAACATGAAACAATCACTCTTGCAAAAACGGAAGTACTCACATGATGTGCAGATCACTTACAATGAAATAAAGATAGCGGGCAAAACGAAAGAAATTCGTAAGGTAAAAAATTCAAATATCTGAATGAAATTACCGTGCTGAGACACACAAAATGGTGAGGTTGCAAGAAGAGTTGAGCTGCTCTGAGTAGACTCAGGTGGCTGGCACCTTTTTTAACTTCCTTTTCCCTGCAATGCTCTTTAGATCCTCTCCGCTGCCACTTCCCCTTTTCAGTTAGTGAAGGAAACTCTGCTGAAAGCTCAAGCGACACCCACATCTCTGCGGCATCTACTTTTCCATATTTACCCTTCCCTCGTTGTCTGTATCTTTCCATCCATTTACGATTTTGATCGTAAATATCCTAAACTGTTAGGGCGATTTTGTGCATGGCTTCTCCTCCCAGCAAAATCGGCTTTCAGACAGTCACGGCTCGTGGAGCGAAATACTCTGGCAAATTGGATCTCATCCAACACTCTAGCTGTCACTTTTGGTAACGGACCCACACTTTTTGCCGCCTTCTGTACAATGAAGCTCGTCTGGATTGCAAAATGAGTAAATTTTTTTGATGTTGGGCTCTTACAAAGGAAAAAGATTCTTCTTCTTTGCAGACTGAAATGGAGGCTTAAGATCCATAAAACTGACCTCAAACTGTTGGGAGAAGGCGATATTTGCTTCTGATATGATTTGCTTTTTCTTTTGTGTTTTTGGTCTTTCGGTTTATAAAAAGAAAATGCATTGCGAAAATGGAAAAGAGCACGAGGATAAATGGCCACGGCCTTGTTTTATTCCTTCCATCTAAAAATATGTGTTCTCATTAAAAAACCAAAATGAAATGAAGTTATACATAATGTATAAGAATAGGGGGATTATGAAATGGCAATAGAAACCCTCTAGTGTGTGATTTGCCAATCCACCAAAAACATAGGTGTTTTTGTTCTCCAGGTAGCAAATCAAGCCATGTAATGTAGGGCCATATTTTTCGAAATGCAACTAGCTTTATTGGGCTAGGGGGTGGCTCATTTTTAATACCAGATTAACCACATGGCCGTTGGTCTTTAATACGGTATTGAAAAGTGGTCACCAAAACATTTCCCAATCATAACAAAGTTACACATGGTTTGTTGGTGAATATTCCCGCCCTCTTAAGCTTCAGGAAAAGCAAGGCGCGTCAGAGCTGGTGCGCGAAGAAATTTGGCAACATGTGGTTTGTAGAGGATCTGTTAAAAAGGATGAGGAGCCCGTTGGCATGTCGCTGACACCTGATGTCTCTAAAACAAAACAACAAAGACAATTATGGCACCGACAAATGTCGTCGACAAACCGAAGTTGGCCACTGTGCGTCGATAGGAGGCAGGGGCCACCCAACTACTGGTCCAGCAGCCTCTAAGCATTAGTGCGGACCAGCTTTAACATCTTCCACTGACCCATCAAGTTGGTATTTTTAATTCTTCAAAATTTAAGCTGTATTAGATGTCGAAAATTCTTTCTTTTTGGGCTGTGAAACTTCTGTAGGTTGTATGTATCAGAGGTTGTCAATTGCATAGCTACGTACGACTATGCTTAAAGTACGTTGCAAGTGTAAGTGTCAAAGCAAGTCACCTTAAATGAGACCAACGGCGACCTATGGGCTAAGACTATGTTAGAACCAAATTGTATCAAAAGCTCTAAAGCAACCTAAAATGAACCATGTCAGTCCAACTGAACAAAACCATCTTTACCAAAAGGAAAACAAAGCCAACATGACAAACCAAACCAAATCAAATACCAAACTAAGAAGATAACACATTAATATACCACAACTAGGATAACTATACCAGCTTTTCTCTATTGTACATTCTTTTTTTTGGTTAAATATACTCTCTCTCTCTCTCTCTCTCTTCGTAGGATCTTATAAGGATCCAGCTTTTACTGACTTCTACTAGCACGGAATTTGAGAACTCGCACATCTCTTGTAGCTATCTTTTTGTAACTACATTCTTACCCTCTCTGGTCTGTGCTAACAGATCATCAATTTTATTAGTTTATAAAAGTGCTATTCAAACGTGGCATGTTGTATTTTGTGAGATTAATCCCTCGTAGGAGTGTTAGCCGCTGGA
This sequence comes from Houttuynia cordata, assembly GCA_039654745.1. Classification (NCBI taxonomy): domain Eukaryota; kingdom Viridiplantae; phylum Streptophyta; class Magnoliopsida; order Piperales; family Saururaceae; genus Houttuynia; species Houttuynia cordata. The sequence goes on along the minus strand of CM077502.1, from coordinate 52,882,645 downwards.
TGTGAGAATGTAGGAACTTCATACCCAGGACTCTATTATCACCCCAGCTAGGAAAAGAGTGACTTTTGTTGATCATGAAACTTATCGACCATAACTTAAGTAGTTTTTAATTGTAATTCATTATGTTTTATGAATGCTTGCTCTTGCCAAGGGAGTATTGAGTTGATGGATGCTTGTCCGTTCCACGGGAGTGTGGAGTTGAGTTAAATATTATGAACTTTTTCTACTAGCTCCAGCTTTTGAGAAACTTGGTTATTTAACACTTGTTAATATAATCAAAGTAGAATAGGCATGGTTGTGATTAGAAAAAGATGGTTCGTTAACAAGAGGTAAAAACAAGGAAAGCCCTTCACAAATGTCAAATGAGAAAAACAACGACTACTCTAAAAGTGAGCTCCTCGAATTCATAAATTCCTCATTAGACATTGTTCCACCTAGACTTGTTCTTGTGACCACAGGATGGCCCAAATCTTTGAAGAAATTGCCAAACTAAATCCCAAACACTGAGATAGAATTGCTCAACAAAAGAACAAAACGCAACCATGTTTTGGGAAAGCAAATTCTAGAGGCAATGAAAGCAAAGGTAGGTACTTCATCACCTAAGTATGATTTAGGTAAAACTGCCATATGGAGACCAAGAAAAAGGGAAAAGAGTCTAGTTGTCCATACTGCTCTTCTGGCCAGGAATTCCTTAAAATTGTACTTAGATAGTGGATACTCTAGACACATGACTGGAGAAAAAGCACACTTCTCTGAGTTAAAGGAATTCGATGAAGGATCTGACACATTTGGAGATGGTAGTACATCAAATATAGTTGAAAAAGGAACTCTAAAGTTCCCGATTTACCTCATCTTAAGGATGTATTGTGTGTTGAAGGATTGAAACACAACCTTCTTAGCATCTCCCAGATTTGTGATCAAGATCACACTGTGAAGTTTTGTAGTCACAGTTGTGAAATCGTTGATAAGAAAGGAAAAACCATCATGAAAGGTCTTTAAACTACTGACAATTACTATGTAGTTAAAGGAACATCTCTTGGAGGGTCTACTCTTTGTTACATGGCTCAAGTCAGTGAAGCCAAATTATGGCATCAATGTCTTGGACATATAAACTATAGAGATTTTTCCCATTTGAGTAAAAAAGGGCATCTTAGGGGTTTACTAAAATTGCATGTGGCGCATGCCAGATAGGTCAACAAATTAGAGTGTGCTGCTCGATTAGATATAACTCTAGTTGATAGTTTTAAGTTTTAACCATATTGTGGAGTCGCTGTTTCTAGAATTTATTAGTACTAGGCATAAAGCTAGCCAGAAGCATGCATCTTCTTTCTAGTGTGCGGGACCCCCTAAAACCTTTGGCTTGTGAGCTACTAATGTATTGGTTGGACAAAAGTTCAAAGCCCATATAGCATATTAGCAATTGCATTATTAGGTACTGATGATGAAGTTTTGGACCTAAAGTTGCACCTTGCAAATCAATTTCTAGCTTCAATTTGGTTAAAATTGCCTCATTAAGCAATAAGTTTAATCTATTAGTATTTAGCTAGCAGGTGGAGCCTACCTTGGGAAGGTAAGAAACAACACAAGGTCGAGGTTTGCTTCGTTCTGAAGTCATAGAACTTCAGCCATAATAAATCACAGAATAGCAAGCCACGTGTTCCGCTGCTTCCTGTTTTGAGCCATCAATCTGATGCCAAATTTATGCCAAAAAAAAATCTGGTGCCTAATTGACATAAACTAGTGATGGTCAGACCCAGCACTAGTCCCATTCAGCATTGAATAAACTTTTTGTTTTTGATTGGCAGCAATCAAAAGCTGTTATAGGTGTCCACCTTTGGTGTATAATACATGGCCGAGTTTGAAAGAGTGATATCTGAAGCATTATCCGTCCAAATAATGTGAGCTGTCATGTGTGTGTTGCAGCGGTTCTGAAAGTTCCAGGTTGCCATTGCGTTAATAATTAATTTATTGCCTCCCTCTTAATCAGTGGATTGTATCATAGTTGTTTTGGATTGTATATCTATCATCCTCATTTAAAAAGGATTTAAATTCATAGTCCCAATGTTCAGGCAGCATCGACAGACACGTATTTGAGTGATTTTGGAAGCCAGGGTCTGCCACGATCTTAGTCTTGATAGCAACTAAAGATCAAAGTGTCGTTGTTTTAAAAGTTTTTAAACAAAAAAGTTAACTTATATAGTGTTTCTATCCAATGCGCCATGCAAGTTATAATATCGATGATTAACCCTTTATATTTGTCTAATTCTCTAAGCAAGTACGTGTTGATGCAACACGCTCCAAGGGGCTCCAAAGGACCGAAGCTTAGTTTGAAAATGGATCGATGAGGCCGAAATTCGTGTGGTTAGAAGATGTCAGAGTAACTTTGCCCCAAAAAGAGCTAGTAAAAGCAACTTTCCCATGTCGAAGGTCTAATTTCAAGTTTATCTGAATGGATAATAGTAAGAGTGAACTGAAAGTGGACTATCTGTTTAGGTGGAAGGGGACCAGTCTAGGAAGCACATATAGGAATATGGTGATACGATATAGACACATGGACACGATATTTTTCCAAAAAATAGGATACGATATCGCTAATAAAAAATTATTTATATAATATTTAAATATATTTGCTGGTATTATAGCACCACATTTTTTCCTTTTTAAACCTTATAAATATTACAACTACAAACTTATGAATGAAAAATTATTTTTTATTTATAATTTCTACACAAATTTTGGCAAAGTCTCCCCTATATTTTGATACATAAAAGCCCTGTAATAATTTAAAATACTTGTACAAATAATACTCCATCCGTTCCAAAATATTGTATACATTTGGAAATATTCATTGTTCCAAAATATTGTGTACATTTCGCCAAATCACATGACTTCCACTTTTCAAAATTAAAGGAGACTTGGAAGGATTGAGTTAAACTTTGTTCGTGAACGAGCATACGAGTTGGATGGGATATTAGGGAGAAGAAATCACATGACTTCCTTGTGGGCTTCATGGTCCAATAAAAATGAGAATTTTCTCAAATGTACACAGTATTTTGGAACGGAGGGAGTAGTAATTAAACAACAAAACTTTTAAACATAATAATTAAGTATATTTATTGACAAGACAATAGGTTGAAGTTTAAGTACAAAATAAAATATCCTAGCATAACTATTACAAACACGTTCAACACCAAAATAAAAACTTTAAATATTAATACGTCAAACATTAAGATCAATAAAATGTTAAGATATAACTTCAAAGTACATCAATGTAATTATCCAAATCAACTTTAACATCATTAAATGTGTTGCTTCTAAATTTGGTTCATCTAGAGATAGACTTGCCATCTCAAACACCCCAGCTCCTCCGAATGACTTATCCCAAGTGTCTCCAGCAATGTCCCACATTATTGTTCCTCCTTTACTATATATTCTTTAGTTTTCCTAGATAGAAGTAAAAGATTATTATGCATATATACTAAATCTTCAACACATTTTAAAAGATTTTTGTTCCTCTTCAAGGAAGAATGAAAGAGTAAGTACTCTAATTCCTCTCAGCACAAGAAGAAGAACATGATTGTCCAAGAAGCTTGGAAGCTAAAGTTTAGAGTAATGTCAAATAAGATCAATAAGTGTACCATCATACTTTTGGATCTAACCTCCACTTATCTTCTAGGCAATCAAATTCTCCAAATACATCCATGGATCCAGAAAACCTAGCATATTCCATATTCACCTTTGATCTATCTTGAATGCCATCAATTTTTTTTTGAGGTATTTATTCCTTTCCACACAAATTTCCTCATCCCTATGTAAAGCTAGTCAATTTGGAGCCCCGTTGATTCATTGCTCACTATAAAATCTAAGTATTAATATCAAATTAGTATAAAAATAATAAAAGACATGAAATTTAAAAAACTAATGCTTCAAAGTTAATTTTGTTTTATAAACTTACTTAGGATTCAATGAATGAGCTAAACAATAAAGTGGCGTAGAGCTTTTTGTCCACATGTCAGTGAATATTTCATGTAACACATTGTAAAAGGTAGATACTTTAGTTTCTTCCTATTTGTAATCATGGTGTCCCACATATCATCCACTGTGTGAAGGATATGTTTTTTCGTGCCATCACATCTAAACATCTCATAAATAGGACTAGTAAATGAGAGTATGTACTCCACCCTATCCTACCGAACATCATTTAAGACATGATATTTCATATTTTGAGCTTTCCCATATTTTCTCCATAAGAAGACCATTTATCATTGACCACCATGTGTTGAAGACTTCATTTTATTTTAAACAACCTTTTTAGCATGACAAAAGTTGAAACAAATCGAGTGTCAGCAATAGCTAGTAGTTTCAAAGGGCTATATTCATTAAAAATTGCTAGCCTCATAGAATAATTCATAATAAAAGTTCAGATAAAAGATGCATCATTGTCAACCTGAGTAATCTAATGACATTCTTCAAAAACATGAGCAGTTATCTCTATATATGTTTCTTGCTTCACATATATTATTAAGAGCTAAATTCAATGTGCACACCACACAATATGTCCAAAAACTATAGAGGTACTCAGCTTGAACAATCAATTCGGCTGCTTTCATAATGGACACATCATCTGTTATTACTTAGATAACATTAGGAGGTCCAACCTCACAAATGATATCTTTAAGCAAACTAGAAATATAGTGTTTATCTTTATAATCAGTTGTGCCATCAATTGCTTTAAAAAAAAGTCATATTTCCGATGTAGCCATAAAATTGATGAGAGGCCTTCTTTGTGCATCACTCCATCCATCGGAAACAATGTCATACATTTTTCACTCCAAGTTGCTTTCATTGGTTTTAATAACCTCTCAATGTTAGACTTTTTCTTTTACAAGAGAACAATCTTTAAGGAGTTATAGCCAGGAGGAACATAACCTGTAAAATTTATATTTTATGCAAACTTGAAGGAATCAACTTAATGGGGGTTCCTAGTGAAATGGAATGGCAAACCACTAGAATAAAACATCTTAACAATTGAACTTGTCAAAGTATCATGATCTTTCTTATTCCATGCCTTCTCCAAAGACATAATACTGCATCAAATTCCTTACTACCAATTGAACTAGTGGCTTCCATAATATTGTGACAATTACTGCATCATATAACACATAGACTTAAATACAATAGATATGGCTCACATTTCAAAACAAAGAATTGTAAATCTAACTAAAATTTTCACTCATCAAAGAATAAACAAACATAAACCCAACTAAAATTTTTCAATTGTAAATCTAACAAATAAAATACCGAGTACAAGTTCGAACCTTTGGACCACAAAAGTACTCATTTTTTATTTCTACACCACACCCTCTCCATATTGTCAGAAAAAGCAAATGCCATAGTCCAATTCAATCCCAGTTTCCTAGTTCAGGACAAGACGTTAACAACAATATTTTCTTTTAGTAAATTTGGGGAAACCCTAATTGTAACATCAAATGTATCCAATCCACTCAACTAACAGACAAAACAATTTGAGATTTTAAAAAATAATTTTAGAGAGCAGGAGATAAATTAACTCATAGATAGTACAAGATTCCCCGGAGACGGAAGCCGAAAAAATGGAAACAGAGTGGAGAGCCACCGAGATGTGGAGCTGCAGTCGTCGGAGACGGGGAACTCCACCTCGATAAGGGTTGGACTGACGAGAGAGGGGGTGATGGAATCGAAGGAGAGGGCCACCGAGATATGGAGCTCGGTTGCCAGAGAGGGGGAAATCTACCGCAATGAGGAAACGGCTGGCGAGAGAGAAGGGAATGGGTTCAACGAGCTTTTTTGTTTTGTCCTAGGAAGCACGGCTGTGTCTTGTCCGTGTCCAGCCGTATTGGATACATATCCATTTTATTTCATTTTTCTTAAATTGAAAACAGTTGCGACATGCGGATAGCCGTGTCACAACCGTATCTATATCGGATATGGATATGACATCCATATTCACGTGTCCGTGCTTCCTAGGGACCAGTATAGAAAAGTAATTGCTAAGTAAGCGTTTAGTGGAGTATGTGTACTTAACCTTGTCATCAACGTGTACAAACCTGATGTAGACGTCCAAGGTCAACCATCAGATCCCCAATGCACACTCCTTCGTTGTTTAAATCGTCTTCTGCAATAAGAAGCAAGGGTGTTGGTTAATTATGCAAAACGCTTGCAAGATCAAACGCATTTGATCAGGCAAGAGAAGACCAATTGGGTCCTCAGCGATTCATGCACGAAACTGATCAGTAGATGATATTACCGTGACTTGCTCGCCCTTACAGAGTCTTTCATCTCAATTATTAGTTGAGTCAATTATTGTGAACATAATTAAGGAAGTAACGGTCTATAATTAATGATGAAAACTTGTTACTACTGTAGTTGCGCGACATTGCACCAACGTGGAGGACAGATAGTGGACTGACGAGTGCCCCTCTTTACTCCTTGGAGCCATCTCCATCCATCACCTAATGGAGAAGACTATTCAGAAGAACATCTGGCATTCTTAACACCATTAAACTTCAATAAATTATGCTATGTGATGTCCTACCCATTTGAATCCTCCTAATTAAGTTGTGACGCTGGTGCCTGATTTCGTAGCTTCCAATTTAGCTATTCATATGCAATTTGCGACATCATATAGCAGACTTGGGTTGCCATCTTGCCAATGATGCAAGGGTACATTTGTTATTTTTAGATCCCCAAAATATCTTTCTGCTAGATCAATTATTCGAACTAGAAGGCAATGATGGCAATATCGTTCCATGAAAAGGAGGAGCTTCTAGTAAACTCCTGACTCCTGAGGAAATATATTGCATAAGAAAACTTCCAAATTTCTCTACCAGCAGAGCTTTCTTTTAATAAATGTGACAAAGTTTTTTTTTTCCTGTTGTTTTTTCCCAGTTGAATACTCATTAAAGAGAAATTATTAGGTACACGGGCGATTGACACGAAATCCAATTTGTGGATTTGTCCCCTATAAATAGCTACACAAAGTCCCAAACCATTTGTCACACAAGCTCCTTCCCTTCCCTATCTGCTCGCTTCTTTCATGAGCATCTGCTTCCATAGCAAACAACAGAGAGAAGCTACGACACCCACGTAATTGATCAGAAACTACAACTAAGAAATGGAGGATAGAACTCCAGTTATAGCCAAGAGGCTGTGGCACATGCTGCGGGTCGTGTTTTTCATGCTTCGTAAAGGAATTTCCAAGGGAAAGCTGCTCATGGATCTTCAACTGCTAACGAAGCGTGGGAAGTTGGCCGGCAAGGCACTAGGCAATTTGATGTTCCACCACCACTCTAGCTACAGCTTCCACTCCCACCAACCACACCCTGCATTTTCTGCCCCGCGGGAATACGAGTTCAGCTGCAGCAACAGCCCCGCCGCGCCTATTCACCTCACCAAGCGCTCCAAGCACCACCACAACAGCCACAATTTCCCTTGCATGCACCCGACCACTACTGAAGACAACTTGGCAACTTCAGCAGTGCAGAAAACGCTGGATATTTTGAGTTCTTCTTATTCCTCACCGGCGGCCTCCCCCACCCCGGCTTTCTGGCTTGCTGGCACTCCTGAGGCGGGGCAGCTCATCAGGATTACCGACTCTCCGTTCCTGGCAACGAACAACAAAGATGAGGAATCTAACGTGGACAAGAAAGCAGAAGATTTCATTCAGAAGTTCTACGATCAGCTGAGGTTCCAGAACGTAACGGCGGCCTCGGAGGACAGTTACTCCGAGGACCTTGTCTGGAAGAGAATTAATGGCTGAGGATTGTTATAAATTTGTTTTACACTGTACTTTAATGTAATCATAATATCTGTGTATCTTTGCAAAGATGATAATGAAATCGTTAGCAGAAGAGTTGATGATCGAGTGCTTAGGACTTTGCACTGCAGGAGCACTCCAAACAGCACGCGGAGCGAACCACGGTGTGCAATGCTTTCACAGAAGAAGGAAGAGAAGAAGAAGACGAAGTACAGTCAAAACCGTCCAGAAAAACCCATTTTTCATGACTTTATAGAAATCCCGTTAAAGGCCCGTTGAAAACACTCTTTCCCGTTAAACGGACGCATCCATCCGTTAACGGTCATAAGAAAATAAACCGAATGCATTTTAGTTGAACCAAAATAAATTAGAAACCAAACCAATTGAATTTGTCCCAAAATAATATTATCTTGTTGACCCAACCCAACCTGACCCGACCCGGCCCGGCTGGCTGCGCGTGCGAACCGAGCCGAGCCGGACGGCGGCGCACGCGCGCTTGTGTGGGTTAGCCCACCTAGGTGCATGGGTCCAACATCTCTCTCCCCCACAAAAGTAGGATGGCCCAATGGCCTAACTTCAAAGGCCAAACTTGGGCCTTATATATCATCCATAACACCTCCTTGGTGTGGATGTGGGACTATTCATTCCTTCACCCAATTCACTCATTCATATCAAAGTGGGTTTTAATGCCCACTTCCAACAATCCCCCACATGAATGAGAATTGGCTTGATAACTATGCAAAAATAATAGAAATAAATTGTGAAAGCAAATATTGAGAAGATCATGTATTGGGGAAATGTAGCTTTTTGTGTTGAACTTTCCCTTATGAAAATTATCGGGTTTACTGGCTAATCAGTGAACGTGATATCTTGAACTGTTTAACCATTTGTGTAAACCAAGATAATAGAATTCACACAATCACTTATCAAACATACTGTGGTTCTCATGACTTTGTTCATTTCGGCTATGAACAAACCTGGTTTTTATGAGTGCTCTAGAAGATTTAGCCTTAAAATCCTCATAGAAGTAGCCCCTTCACACTCATATAGGGAATTCTCATTAAGAGTATCCTGTAATACCCCACTCGAATTAATTCAAGCTATGAGAACCATTAAAAACAAAGTTTATCCTCATTCATTCTGCAAGCATCACTATCTTATCATAGGAATGAGACCGAGATTTTATCTTTATAGTGATTCTCCTTGAATCCCCCACAATTCGGTTATCCTTTTGAACCTAGATCTTAGGATCTCCAGTCAACTAGGTTGGGTTGCTATTATGGTGATTCTTAATGTATAGGCTTCAAGCCTATTCCCCTCAATGAATTGCTCACTTATTTTTTTGTCAAACCCTTTGTAAGCGGATCCGTAACATTTTTTTTACCTAACATACTTAATGAAAATTATTCCACTAGAAAGCAATTATTTTATGGTATTATACCTCCGACGTATATCTCGAGACTTACCATTATACAAGTTACTTTGTGCTCTTCCTATAGCAGATTGACTATCACAATAGATACATATAGGTGGCACAGGTTTCCCCCACATTGGAATATCTTTTAAAAAATGACAAAGCCACTCAGCCTCTTCGCCTGCTCTATCAAGTGTAATGAATTTTGATTCCATGGTGGATCTTGCTATGCACGTTTGTTTAGAAGATTTTCAAGACACTGCTACACCTCCAAAAGTAAAAATATATCCACTTGTGGATTTTGAGTCTCTTGTATCTGTCACGGCCCGAATTTCAAAACCCCATTTAGAGTGCGGAAGCACTATTCCTAATAATGGTCAAGAAGTCTAGAATCCAGGACGCGACCGAATACTCGATCACACCTCGTTCACATTCCAGAATGCTAAACAAATATCCATTTACAAAAATCTTAAATAATAAAACTTCGAGTTTAACTAAGTTATTACAATAATTAAAACTCAACAAAATCCAAAAAATTCAACATAGATTAGCACAAAGGCTAAAAGGTTCTCCACAAACAAAATGTCAAAACAACATAAAATAAATCAAGTTTCGTCAACTTTCCACCATCGAGCTCCATCGCACGTACACTCTTAGTTCTTTTCCGCTTTGATTCTTGTATCGAGAGATGCATGAGTATTTCGAAAGAAATACCTAGTAGGAGCCAAGAAAAACCTACAACAAAATAATAACAATAGGAATACTGATAATAGGGTATAGAGAATTAAAGACACAATATCAATGTCAGGATGAGCAAAAACAGAGTTTACTTACCTGAATCATAATCATCATCAAGGACCATCAACGGTCAAGAATAAATAAGCATTAATTCAGATCCCAAACATACAGTGCGTCGGGAGGAAATAATAATGAATACTGACTCCAAACATACAGAGTGTCGGAGATAATAATTTCTGCTCTCTGCTCACTCCACTTCCCCTATGGACATCAATTACCAGAACTTCCTAGAGGTTCTACAGAGGAACCCGGCCATGCGTCTAGGGATGCTGGCCCCATCGGTGCTTACGGGCACAATGGACGGAGACTGCAGACCTTCCGTAATTTCATACAGTCTAAAGCGCACGCATTGCCATCATCGGCTAAACTACAGAGGTTCGTCATAAAATCTAAGATCTTGCAAGATCTAGCAATGGCTCGTGAGCATACTATGATTCCAATCTAAGAGCGTTCATCAAAACTCTTAGTAGAGAAGTAGTTTACATAGAACTGGATCAATCTAGAATTAACAAGGGTTCTCTCACCTGGAGACCCGGACCATAATCTTTAGAAAATAGACTCTCAAAGGAGTACACTGGATTTCTCAATATCTCAATAGAAATTGACTCACACAAGAGTTATCAAAGAATTCTCAATGTTCAATCACAGGATGACTTAAAATTGAGACTTATCAGGAATGACTCATTAAACACCTTCACCATGCATAGTCCTAGTTAAGACCATCCCCAGAATCAAAAGATACTGCGATTAATATGCCACAAACAACAAGATGATAGGGCTCAAGAAGATAGACCATATCCAAGAACTTCATGGACACAAAGCTGATTTATGAGACTCAAGACACGTAGTGCACCGCACCACCAAGGAAGAACTTGACTCTTAGTCAACCTTTTCTTGAATTACCATTCCTGTATTCACTGACAACCCAATTTTACATTACCGTATGAGGTTAATAATTATCAAATTAATCAGGTCTTATAGTCTTAATAGATATTAGTGCATTAAACCTCCCAGACAGTGTACTGCTGTATACACAATAGCACACTTCCTACGATTACTATGATCTGTACATGCTTATCATGTTCTGAAATTTTTATAGCAGATAGCCCTCTCTCTCTAGTTTCTAACAGTTTTGACGGCATATTTTTATGAATTTGCTATAATTAGTTATTAATTTTTTATTACAGCTTGTTGGCTCAGAACCAGTTCTGGCCGAGAGCAACACCCCCTAATCTGATTTGATTAACTACTAATAGTTATTTACTTTAATGCTTAATACTAACTCCGTGACATCATAACACACCTTCTTAAGAGTTTTACTGATCCCAATTGCATCTATAATTGAGTAATTTATTATATGTACTCTTTCATACAAATTAGCATGCACATGTATTTTCCCTTAGTTACCACCTTAACTAAAAAGGATAACTATTCACAGACATCGAGACCAATTAGCCACGAACTGACATGAATAAAGATGACTCCTTGAAATACCAGTAGGTTATGACACATGATTCTCCAAAATTCAAAGGCAGTGCTTCACATATGACTTGATATTAAGAGCACTTACTTGAAATAGAACCAAATCAACATAGACACAAGGTAAATTGAGTAAGAAAAGTGTCAACTTTTTGTGGACAGAACATAGAATGAGATACAACAATCATGAAGCAATGTCCATTCAAGGATCAAAGTCGATGGGGATGTCTCCTATGGTCTAGCATGTGGAGGATTAAGATACAACAAATATATGGAGACGATTATCGACTCCCATGACTTACCAATCGGTGATTCATCAAATGAACAACACCATAACAATAGGACCAGCAATATTATCAAACTATTACTCATAATCCATGTGACATACTAGTCATAGTATGCAAAAATTCAATATCAGAAGTTGTAGGGAAAAAGAAGTCATCCTACCTCTTACGAATTCGATTTCTCCTTACGCGAGTGACTCTTCCACAACGCACCACGCTTTGGCCTCTTCGAATCACCACCACTTCAACCACCAAAGAGAGAGAGATGGCTCCTGGCTGAAGGGAAAAGAGAAGGACGAGGCACTCCACTAAGGCATGATTTCCAAGTCCTACAAAAGAGATGCCGGTCTCTCAATTGGTGAGTTTATATAGTTGGTTGTCTTCTCCACCAGGTCCGATCTCCACCCTTGAACCCTTCTTCATCCAACAATCACAAAAGGTTCAGCAATGAGGATCCCCTAATGCCACGACGTGCTCCATCAATATCTCCTCATTAGTTAGGGTTTCCCAATTAATTAAGGATTCAAAATCTCTTAGTGGGTTATCCTAACCGCACAAGGCAAGTTCAATTCAAATATCCAATTTGAATTACAATCTGCCACAATTGATTGCTATTCAATCCAAGGCCACAATTTAACTTCATAAGGAAAGGATCCACATCAGTGATGTGGTCAAACTTCAGTCCCAAATTAGTTTCAATCCTTCTAGTTAGGGAATTAGGTGAATTAAATTAGTTTCCAAAATTAACCAAGTAACCACCTCTAATTGAATTCAAATTTTGGCACGATCTCCGTACTTGCCAAGTCACGCCATTAATTGGATTAACCATCCCAATTCCACCTGAATTGACATCCCATTATTATCTTACTAATTGCCTTAATTTCCCTTAATTAAGAATTTCCAAAAAAAATAAACCAATTTAAACCAGATTTGGAATAATTTCAAAATTCCCACTTCTCCTTGGTTTGGTCCCTTGCCAAAACCAACCAAATCACGTCTCATCACACACATGCACACGCTCCCAGGCATGTGCCCTCGCTGCTCTGGCACCCTGCACTTCACTGGCACCCAGTGGTCCCTGGCGTCCAACATATCCGGCAACCAAAGCTTCTCCGACTTTTGGTGCACACGCAAAACTTAACAAAAATAAATTCCCAAGCTACGAAGGTCCAACTTACAGCATCAAAATAATAATGCAACACACCAGATTATAAGATTTCATAAAAAAATGAAATAGGCAGCAAAACTTTCCTATTTTAGAACAGTTTCCTAAAATAGCAATTTTGGTAAACTTACCAAATTTTCGGGTGTTACAGTATCAGATATCCAGTTTGCATCACAGTACCCCTCTAGTACTGGCGGATACCTTGTATAGTACGGTCCATAGTTCAAGGTATGTCTTAGATATCTAAGAACCCTGACTAGAGCCTTCTAGTGGTCTTCCCCTGGGTTGCTATTATTAGCATAATCAATGAATACGCAATCAATGGTCCATATGGCAAAGCAACAGGCAACCAATATTGCTTCAAGATTTCGTGCTTGCCTCTTACCATACCGCTACATCATCACGGCGCACAACTCGGACGGCCTTGGCGCGAATGAGTGCCCTTGGTCTTAGTAGTTCCATTTCAAAAGAACTTGTACAGTTCTTTCTCCAATGTTGAGCCGTCCTGTTGAATGAACTAATGTTCATGTGCTTCTATATACAATGCCAAATTGGCCACTGGTACACATTTATCACATTCATTGATTTTGAATCCATTTGATATCATCATTTTGTCAAATTTTTTATGTCATTGCTCCACATGCATTTTCATGCCATTACTCCATATGCATCTAGCATATGTCTACATATGTGATCCATGCACCTAGCATAAGATTCATCATGGCAATGATATGTGTCTTACACATGCCAATTGTACACAACAACACGTGTCCCTTCAGCTAGTTCCAAAGAACATAATGGGTTCTTTTTCAAGTGAACCGGGTCTCTTTTAACCAAATCAGAATTTGGCTGAACCATATCTCAAATCCTGAACCGGACCATCATCTTCAAATGAACCAATTGGTTCAAGTACACTAAACCCATTTATGTCCAAATCGGGTTTTTTTTTTCTGAACCAGACTAACTAATAGTCTGAAACAACCCATCGTCTTCCCCAACAGAACCTTCGTTCTGAGGTTTCTTAAATGATGCACAGAGGGGTGCGTCCCCCTCTCGAGCTCAATTGGCCCAACCATGGTCGCCGTGCGTGTCGCCCTTATCCGTCAAGATCGGCCTCGCGCAGATGCTCCGCAGCGGCGTCATCATGGACGTGGTCACCCCTGAGCAGGCCGGCGCTTGCGCCGTCATGGCCCTCGAGCACGTGCCCACTGATATCCGCTCGCAGGGCGGCGTCACCCACATGTACGATCCAGGTCTAATCAAGAATGCGGTGACCATTCCAGTGATGGCCAAGGCGCGAATCGGCCACTTCGTGGGGGCGCAGATCTTGGAGGTGATCGGCGTGGGGAGGAGACTCCGATGTCCTCGATCCCGTCTGCGGTGGTGGCTTGTCAAGAATTCCTCCAGGTCGGTTCCTCCCAACACCATCAGAGTTGTGACCAGCGCATTCGCCATTTTTCCCATCAAGCCAAGCAGAATATTGCTAGATTAGAACTTCATAAAAAGATCTCTTATATTATGCTTGCCAGATTATGCTCAAAAGGAGAAGAGTTTTGAATTCATGACTGCAGTGAGAGTAACAACCGGCTGTATACTGCCATTGCACCAAAACTTCTTACTGAAGATCTCTTATTGTAAGCTTGCAGTTATGCCCAGAAAAGAAGGGTTATAGTAGGCTTGAGAATGGTCTCCATTTTGAATGGGAATGTGACCAAAAGACAAGTGCAAAAGATTAAAGATTCACTATGTATTTCATGCCTTTTCTACAGCTTCGTTCTACAATAACACTTTGCCAATAATAGGTCACCCTATAAAAGAGGCATAAACAGATAGAGTTTCGATTTTTCCATCATCTATGGACACCAGTGATAGGTTGATCAAGCAGCAATGCAGTCCAAACTCCAGTGTCAGCAGCTTCCTCAGGAGATATGTTCCCTTGCCAGCCAGTCATGGCAGTTCTAACCCATCCAGGGCAATAACAATGGTATATATCTTTTGACCATCTGGGCGATCACCAAGTGTAACACCCGAAAATTTACAAGTTTACAAAAACAGCTATTTTAGGAAACTGTTCTAAAATAGGAAAGTTTTGCTGCCTATTTTGAAATCTTTTAATCTCGTCTGTCGATTTGGTTTTGTGATGCTTATAGAAGAGTGGAATTGATAAACCAAATTAGGCAGGCTACCAGGGCGCAAGGACTAGCCCTGGCGCTGAGGCTGGCCTGGCACCAGGGGCGGAGTGCACCTGATGCCAGGAGTGGGGGCCAGGCGCCAGGGTATGAGACCAGTGTGTAGAGACTCCTTTGAATATTTTGATTTATTAGATTGGATTATCGTAATGCAAGATGTTATATTTGGTAAGTTTTACACATTGCATTCGTGGGGGATCGGAGCCGCCCATCTGTGCGCCACACACCAGACGCAGGAGCACCTGAGGGCCAGAGCCACGTGGACACAGTGCCCTGGGCACTTGCCACGTGGTTGGCATGTGAACATGTGTGATGTGATGAGATTTGGTTAGTTATGGCAAGGAGAATAAATCTTGGAAGGTAAATTCAAATTTGAAATTCTAATTAGCAATCTATTTAAATTGGGTTTAAATATGGCTAATTGAGAATAATCATGGAGATATTGATTGGCAATTAAGAAGGACTGATGAAGGTGCTAGAGGCATATTCCAAATGACAAATGGCTCCATATTTTAATTGATTGGATTGGTGCTAATTTGATGAGGTGGACGGTCCTAATTTGGAAAATCAATTAGATTGAATAAATCACCTTTAATCAAGAAATTTATATCTAATAAAAAAAAGCTAATTAGAGGGCTCGATTTGGGACTTGATTGAGGGCAATCAAGGGCCTTTCCATATGCATGGAAGGCGCCCTTGTGTCATGGGGCTGATTGGGAAAGAATTTGAATTTTGAATAGGATCTCCCTAACTAATTGATTGAGATTGGTTATTCACTAACTAATTGAGTAACTAATTGGGGTGATGGGGCTAATCACGTCCTTAATGGCCTTATTTCCCCTTTTGGTGATCCATCTTGGCCATTGGATGGGGGTGTGTTCGATGGTGAGGATTGAAAGGCTTCATCTATTTATATCTCTCATGGGAGGAACCGGCAAAATCTTCTTGGACCGGCAGCCCATTGGCCTCCTTCTTGAGATTTCTTTTTCCCAATTTCGTACCCTCTTCCCCTTCACAACCAGTAGTAGGCCGGCCGTGTGTGGTGGTCTTGGTGTAGTGGATCGATTTGTGGCACGGGGCGTTGATCGTTTAAATATAAAACCCTTGCAAGTGCACAAGGCAATTGTACTACAGTGAGTATTAAAGGGTTGTCGAACCTCAGGGACGGATTAATGTTCTACCAAATTCAAGAGAAAAGCAGCAGTTTTTAATTAATCTAGAGAAAAGCAATGAACTTTAATTAAACTAAGCTGAGATTAATCAATAGGAGAAGTACCAAGGCTTCGAATCCACCACAATAGACTAGTGTATCGTCTCTCTCTCTCTTTTGAATTCAGATTTCCAGTTGGCTAGTGTATTCCTCTCGGACATACACTTGTCAATTCAAATTATAGTGCCCTCCTCTCGGACGTAACACATAAATCAATTAAGCATATGGAATTGTGATCTATCTCTCTCGAGTATAAACCAATGAGACTTTATTAATATGTAACACTTCAGAGCCCTTACGTTCCTCTCGGACACGCAAGTGCTCTTTCAGATTAAAATCCACAAAGATCCACTCTTGTCTCTCTCGAGTACAAAGAATAAACTCTAATGAATTAACTTTTATTGCATAACAAAGATTCATACACCAACTAGAATAAAAACATAATATGAGAGAAAGAAACAATACAACCAATCAGTTGGGTTTCATCTACGCCTTCGAAGAGAGTCTAGCCAAGCATGGGAAGAGAATCCATCAACAAGTTCTTCATCTTCTTCTTCTTCTTCTTCTTCCTTTGCTCTAGCCTCCAAGGACTCCAAAAGAACTCAAAACTCTATTCTTGCATACCCCATACGTTCTCCCTTAAGGCATATATATAGGGGTGAAGGAAAGCCCTCAAATCCCCTTCCAAATCCGAGTCAAAATAGGGTTAAATTGCGTTTTCCGTATGCACCGATCGATCGCCTTCATAGAACGATCGATCGTTTTACGAACGTAGCCGAACGAAGCCGTTTTCCTTTGTTAATTACTCCCGATCGATCGTATTGCGAACGATGCCGGACGAATCCGATCGATCGTTTTTACTGTCTTCGCAAGTCCAAAAATTCCAGTAGATACGATCGATCATTTTGGTGTCCGATCGATCGTTTTCTCCAATGTAGTGTTTTCGCGGAAGACGCGATCGATCGCGTAAGGATGCGGTCGATCGTTTTTACTGTTTGGAATCTTCAAATGGCTATAACTTTTTGCTCCGAACTCCGAATTGCGCGTGGTTGGTGGCGTTGGAAAGCTGGCATCTTGGACTTTAACATGAAGCTTGAATCAGTTCAATCCGATATTTGTACACGGAGTTATGATAATTTGACCATTGAAGTCCGTTTTCGCCATATTTTTGCATCTTTGCTCTCATTTCCTACAAAAACCAAAATCTATATTAAAGTAGTAGTTATTCTAACCAAACACTAGCATAAATATAAGTTTAGGAGATAATAAAATGCATATTTCATGTATAGATCAGGCGTACGGAGATAATTTGCACGTCAGAGTTCGGTACTTCAAAGCCAAGTAGGTGCTCTTTTTTTTCCCACAAGTTTCAGCGTATTAATTCCATCGTTTCACGATGATATTTATATATATACGACTTAATGAGATTGATGATATTGAATATGTTTGGTTGATATTCGGTGTTGACTAATGAATTGAACATCATTGGATATTCAATATATGCTACATTGAATCTATCCTCACTTTTTCATGAATCCTCATCATGTATGGCTCCACTTAGCTCTCCCCATATGCTTGCTGCTTTGGTCGAAATGAGTACATTCTATTTGATGTTATATGATTGTATGTCCTGATTTAGATGTCTTCTTTCCTGGGTTTCATTGCTAAAAGTCATAAATGATCTTATGTGTCACACCAAATTCCAAACTGCGATTGTATGCTGGGTTCAATCCTTAAAGTTTGAGTCTTTAATGTCATTGCTTGCTGGTATTTGGAAGTTACAGCCAACAAGGTCAGTTTGAGTTGTCAGATTTCTTGTCTCAAGAAAGTCGTCTCCTTTAAGTCATGTTAGCCAGTAAAGGGGTTAAGTATACAAATCTATTTCGTATAATAATACATATCTTATGATATAAATTGTTAAAGTAACAATTTTGATGGGTAAAACTTACTGGTTGTTACATGTTTTAATATGTCACCGTAAGAGTTGTGAGGTCTGATCATGTGTACGGTAAAAGCTGTCCACTTTATGCCTTAATGAACCTAATTGATAGAGTCAATCAAATGGGACGGTCTAAACGAGACAATTAAGAAGATTTAAGATCTGAAATTATGAACACTAATGGGTCAGGACTTGTGGAACCCAATGACCTCAGTTAATAGGTCAGACCAGGAGCCTTGGTGTCCTAGAAAAGCTGTCTAGATTGCGGGATAATGAATAATTAAGGCTAAGTTGTAAAACAGTTTTAATAAGGGGCTATTATGTAATTTAATACATAATTAAAGGACTGATCAGAAGTTAGTAAATGCTTCATATGAGAGTAATTCTGCGCCAGTGAACTGTGTTGGAAAATTCATAATTAAATGTAGAAAATTCATAAAATTATGCCATAAATTGGGTTAGAAATTAGAAACATGGGGCTGTCTGTCATAAAAACTTCAGACCAATTTATGTTCAGTGCAAACTGTGGTGAACCAGAGAATTAAGCTAATGTGCAGATAACCGTATAACTTCGGGAAGATTTAAACTATACCTTATAGCAAAACCTATATGTTATACCTATTAATAAATGGTAAGAATCTTATAAAACTCTGAAGAAAGGAATCAGTGATGTCTCTAGATTGATCAAATTCAGAAAGTGAGTTATGTCAGACCGAGTCATTCTTTTGTGGTGCAATGCACTACAAATCTGCTATCCTTTGGGACCAAACCTGAAATCTTAGATTCTCGGTTAGGGTTTATTCTCTTAAACTCTACCATCCAGTACTTGTGACATATAACCCTCAGTATTGTTAGAAACATAGATGTTTTGAATGGAGCTATGCATGGTGAAGGTGTCATTCTATTGAGTCTCAATTATGAGTCGTTTGATGATTGAATTCAGATATTGAAAGTCACTCCTTTGTGAGTCAGATATTGAAAGTCACTCCTTTGAGAGTCAGATATTGAAAGTTACTCCTCTGTGAGTCAGATATTGAAAGATGATTGAGTGGGTCCCTAGATAAGAGAGCCTTTATTATTCCAGAATGTTTCAGTTCTATGTAAACTGCTTCTCCACCAAGAGTTTTGATGAACGCTCTTTGTGTGGAATCATAGTATGCTCACGAGCCATTGCTAGATCTTGCGAGATCTCAGATTTTATTGAACCTCTGTAGTTCAGCCGATGACGGCAACGCTTGCGCTTTAGATTGTATGACATTACGGAAGGTCTGCAATCTCCGCCCATTGTGCCCGTAAGCACCGATGGGGCCAGCATCCCTAGACGCATGGCCGGGTTCCTATGTAGAACTTCTAGGATGATCTGGTAATTGATGTCCATAGGGGAAGTGGACTGAACAGAGAGCAGAAATTGTTATCTCCGACACTCTGGATGTTTGGAGTCAGTATTCTTATTGATCTTCCTGACGCTCTGTACGTTTGGGAATTGAGTTATGTTTATCATTTCTATTTTACTCTCGACGCTCTGTACGTTTGGAGTCTGAGATTGATGTTTATCTATTCTTGACCGCTGATAGTCTTTGATATTGATTTTGGAGCAGGTAAGTGAACCCTGTATTTACTCTACCTGATATTCTTAAATGTGTCTTTAATGCTCATTTCTACAGTATTCTATTTTATTACCTGTTGTGGTTTTTTTTCTTGGCTCCTACTGGGTATTTCTTTCGAAATACTCATGCATCTCTCGATGCAGGAATTAAAGTGGAGAAGAACTAGCAAGATTCGTGTTTGGAGCTCGATGACGGAAGTTGATAAGACCTGAATTTATTTATCGTTTTTATTTTCTGTTCGCGGAGAACTTATCAGCCTGTGTGCTGAATTTATTTTGATGTTTAATGAATTGTTGACTGGATTATTGTGATAGTGTAGTTGTTTTATTATTTAAGATTTTTGAATAACGGATATTGGTTAAGCATTCTGGAACGAAGTAGAATTGTGATCGAGTATTCGGTCGCGGCCCGGGTTTCAACCTCATGACCTTAATTGAGTTAGTGCTTCCGCGCATTATTCGAGGTTCTGAAATTCGGGGCGTAACACCAAGTCTCTTAGCTATTAAACGAGAATAAGCATTAACTGCCCGTATCGAGACTGAATAATCCGTGAAGTTTTGGGGCCAGCAACTCAATGGCCAACTACCATTGTTCACTTCTTTTAGAAATTTAGCAATCATAGCTTCTATTATGTCTTCAGAGAGAGATTCTTCTTCCAAAATTGATTTCTCAAATTAATATCTCCAAGTCTCTGTGCACACTTACATTGCGCCTCCCGTTCCATATGTTACCCTTAACCAGTCACCAAACACAGGAACTGAAGCATCCACTATATCCAATTGGTTCTTATGCAAATGAATTGACCAGCAACCAGATCGGGTTCTTTGCACCTGAACCAGCTATTTTTATAGCCTGAACCGAACCGGCCTTCTTCTCCAATGGAAGATCTTGTGTCTGTTTCTGAAACGAAACGCCGCCTCCGGTCACTGCTGCCCCAGCCGCCAATGCTCGGCCTAGGGCCACACCGAACCATATAGTCTATATGCTCTAATTGATGGGCTTCGACGAAGCTACAGTGCCGTTCCGGTGGAAGACCATACCAATCATCTTCTCCAAACAGAACCGACATTCTGAGGTACCATCGGAGACAGCACCCGGTGGCCTGGATGGTCACCACCGCTCGGCTAAGATCCAGTCAGTATCGGATCTCCTTCGGATAGAAAGTTCAGGGCCGATAGGCCCTGTCTGCTGTTCGTCCCAGTCGCTGCCATTGCAGTACTTTCATCATCGGTGGGTCGGGGCCGCCGCACAACAAAGTGCCGATCCATATCGGATGTCCATCTTGCGGGCACACAAATGGCGTCAAGGTTCCTCAGCAGCCTCTTCAGCCGCCACGGCAAAGTGCCGGTCAAATCGCCATCATGCAGCCACTCCGTTGGCCCTACGATGCTCTGCCATGACTCAAAGGCCCTCCCTTTGTTCTTGTTTCAGCGTTGCGGCCGGACTTGGGTTCCATTCCAGGTGGGCAGCATTCAAGAGCGCTGAAAGATGATGAGGATGCTCAGAGAAGGCGGCCAGCCGAGTCCCACCGTCCGTGCTCCACCGTGGCTGCTCCATGAGGAAGTTACGGCTTTCAGAATGGGTTATCTCTAGCCTATTAGACGGCGTTTGCCGCGCCTCCCTTCTTCCCATGACGATGAGGTGGAGGATGCAGAGGCTGATCGGGAGTCCGATATTCATGTCGAAGAGGGTGACAGTGAACCAGAAGCAGGGGACCAAGCCGCAGGGCGCGATGAGGGTCTGGTCTCGGGTGATGCAGAAGACTTCCTCGATGGTGTTCATTTTCTCCACCCCGGGCAAATTGTGCTGAAGATGTCCTTCTGGAAAAAGGTTCTGGCTGATGATCGCGAACGGGGAATTCTTCCATGACCACCATCCTGAAGCAAAACAAAATACGAATTCTTAATGTAATTATAATATCTATGTACCTTTGGACGAAGTACAGTGAAACCAAACTAATAATAATATTATCTTGTTAACTTAACCCAACCGGCCGGCCGTGCGTGTGAGCCGAGCTGGACGGCGGTGGCAGCGCGCGCGTGTGGGTTAGCCCACCTAGGTGCATGGGTCCAACATCTCTCTCTCCCACAAAAGTGGGATGACCTAAGAGCCTAACTTCAAATGCCAAACTTGGACCTTATATACCATCCATAATACCTATTTGGTATGGATGTGAGACTATTCATTCATTCACCAAATTCACTCATTCATATCAAAGTGGGTTTTAATGCCCACTTCCAACAAGGATGACCGGACTGGAGTAATCCAACCACATCATCCAGTTTTGGGGTGGGTTTAAGAAACAGTTAACTAGTCACATTGTGATTAATGCGTCGAATTGTTTATGTCAATATTATTGAGAGTATGGAGTAAATTTGTGAATGTAAAATGTTCGTCTTTCTTTTTATTGGTTGAATGTGTTCAAATCAGGCTGATAACCTCGAGAGCCGAGATGGCTATTTAAGCCACACAAAAACCTCGAGATGGTTACAGGGCACTAGCTAGCATAACTTGCTCCGCTCTAGCTTGGTTGTAATAGTACCTGCTTTTCCAATGAAAACGACGAAAGCAAGTGGCCTTTTGTAAGGAATAAATCCTGGTTGCTCATCGTGACAATCGGCAATCACAATTTGAAATCGGCAGTGTTTAGCAGCTGAGAAAAGGTAGGAAAAAGATAATTCGACCAGTGTTTTTGGGTGACATCCCAAAATTTATCGTAAAACCCCCTTTCGATGGTAAATGTTAACGGAAAAATCTCACTATTTAAAAGTGGTATTCCACCAACAGGAATGACAACCATTTCATTGAGACTATTGTTATAGACTTGACGGACAATAGGGTTCTACCATCATGATTCAGTGAAGTCTTACTGAAAAAATCATGAATGATAATTATGTGGTGTTACTCAACAAATGTATAAAAATTTTGGGTTCTATTGAGCATGTGTGTTATTGAGAAATACTAGGGTGCTATAAAGTATCACCCGTATTTTTTTCGCAACTATTGGACATTTTTTTGGGGTAACTGTTGGACCTGAATGTATGCGAAGTTAAATGTCACGTATACGTTAGACATAGTCCTGTGAGGTAGGAATTGGAACCCGATGTCATTTTGGCAACTTTATTGCCTGTCACTTTCTTTTTTCGACAACGAAATGCGTTAAAATCTTTCGAACCTGATTAGAAGGGCAGGGCAACTTTATTGCCTTTCACTCGATCCTGCAGCCAATCCCCTTGGGTATGTACGCTGCCCACATAACATATACACCAGGTGAGTAGGGGAATAATCCTTGTGTGGCCCATAGATTAGGACTTCACTTTAAGCCTTAAGGTAACACCTTGTTGGTTTATAACCTTTTTTTAAAAAAAAAAAAACTTGCCAGGACGGTTTCATTATTTCAGGGAGCACCAAAATAGTCACCTGACTTGCATGGATTACCAAGTTCCTGATTCTCTTGAGATCATCAAATTTGTTTCTTGGTAATTGAAGAACTTTTCTTCTAGATGAGTATGGTAAGAGCTGTACAACATACACCATACCTATACACTCGTACTTAACAAATAACTGCTACCTCAAGGGTGTATAGGCTTGGTATACAAATTCGGTGAAACATTTTTTTTCTTTTGATAACGAGGGGAGTTTGGTGTGTGATTTCCATAAAAAAGATGGATATTTTCACAGCCTCTTTTCCTACTTCATAGTAATTACGACCGGCCGTGTAAAACTACAAGTCTACAACGCATACACCCCACTCAACTATAGAGAGGCCCTTGGCATGGGCCGGTGCGTACATTAGACCCAGTATTCATTTTTTGTGCTCGTCCATTGGGTTGGGTGTTTGGTGTTCGGCGTGTAGCCCATATGTTTCTTCGTGTGTCCAACTGGGCCATTCGGAGCCCATTACTTCAATATTCATCTTCCAGGTGAAAGAGCCCATTAACGAAGTACTGAATATCTGATCTGCCTTGCTTACAAAATGCATGCCACGTGCCAGTGTCCGGAGCTACCATTTTCGACTCTCATTCTCACACACACTTCTTTTCTATTCCGCACCTCACAATCCATCCTATCCGTCCGATCCAAAATCCTGCGGATAAAAACAAAAACTTTCTCTGCCAAACAAAGGAACCCACCCTGTGAAAATTCAGAGCCCGATTTTTTTCCCTCCCATTTCACCCTGCCCTAGGCAACACGCACTTAAATCCCGCCGCAGATGCAATTATCATCCAACGGTCGTCGTGCCTCCAGTACCCTCTTATTTCCGTATTGCCCGATCTACCCTTTTTCCTCCCACTATATCCCACTTCCCCTACCATCCCTGTCCCCTCCGGCTCGATTCTTGCTGCTTGCTGCGACACCCCCCGAACGGAAGGAACCAAACCCTCACCAATCTCGCACCAGATTCTGATCGCCAATTGTCTTTGCCGCCGTCCCCGATTCGCTGGTCGGCAGCTGAATTTCCGGTTTCCGTTTCTTTGCCTTCTCCGGGGATTTCATTTTCCGTCGGACTCGCGCAGGTTCGATCGGGTTCCCGGTTGGGAGGAAGCTAGGGTTTTGGGGGCGATGAGAGTGGATGGATGAAGGATGCCGGAACTGCGTAGCGCTGCGCGGAGGAACCGTGCGCAGCAAGAAGAGCAGCGGCAGGAGCAGCCGGTAAGGGCGGAGCCGGCGACGCGGGGTCGGAGGAGAAGAGCGCCTGCGAGGAAGAATAATAAGGAGGAACAGGTGGTCGATGAGAAGAATATTGTGAGGGGTTCGAAGGAGGAGGCCGGGATTTTGCAAGGCGGAGGGGAGTTACGGGAAGAGGTCGCCGAGAGGAAGATGGATGATTACGACAGTGGTGCGAGGAGCGCTGACAAGGTCGCCGCGGCGGAAGATGAGGGGAGCACCGCCCCCCTTCCAGAGAAGGTAATGTTTTTTCCTCATTTTTATTTGGGCGTAAAGATTGAGATTAATGGCTGATAAAGAATACTCTACTATGTGTAGGGCAATGCGCCGATATTATTTCCTTTTGTTATTTTGTTTCCTGTTCTAATCTAAGGTTATACAGTCATTTTAGTTTTATTTAGAGATGTGAATCTGCTTGGTGTTGCGTTTTGGTTCGTTCGCCTGCATTTAACCTTTACACATCAATGAGAGCTGTGCCCAGGAGTTTACCGTGTAATATGTTGTTTCTGGTGAACTGCTAAACGTGATTTTGCGTCGTTCCTTTCTGGAGAGCTGTCTAAATCTCAAAAGCGACATGTCGTATTCCTTCCTCTGCGAAAGAACACTTTTGTCCCCATTTCTCTATTATGTGGGTTATGGACTGGGCATTATTGTAAAAAACAATGCTTACAAACTCATTGATATATAATTTAATGAGAACATTGCAGCATACTTTTGCAGCTGTCGTTTACTGTTATGTTATGAGTTCCCTTCTGAAGATGTAAAATTGTTGTAGGTTCAAGTTGGTGGCTCACCTATGTATCGAATGGAAAGAAAGTTGGGAAAAGGAGGGTTTGGGCAGGTATATGTTGGTAGACGAGTTTCCCCTCCTTCAGGTGGAATTGATCGAACTACTGGTCCTGGTGCTATGGAGGTATTGATTTGTCGTTTTACTTTCTCACATTTACTTACAATGGGTTTTTTTATCTCTTATGCAACATGCATTTTTGGGCAATGTAGGTGGCTTTAAAATTTGAGCATAGAAGCAGCAAAGGATGTAATTATGGTCCTCCTTATGAGTGGCAAGTGTACAAGTGAGTCGTGCACAGTTAGCTATGTACTGGGCTTATTTTAATTGAAGTTTTGTATAAGTGGTTACAATGTGCCCTCTAACTGTCCTTAGCTGTTTACTGTTCATGCTTATGTGACATATCTGACTCATTATTAATCGTTCATCTTGCTTCACTTTGGTCAGCACTCTTGGTGGCAGTCACGGCGTGCCCCGAGTTCATTACAAAGGCCGCCAAGGGGACTACTATGTCATGGTATTTTCACATTTTTTTCTTTTATAAGTCATGGTATAAAATCATTTCAGCGGCCATTATATTCTTGTTTTTTGCTTTCTCCTTTCTCTGAAATTGCTATGAGGTGCTGTTGATATCTTCAGGTTATGGACATGTTGGGACCAAGCTTGTGGGATGTATGGAATACCAATTCCCATTCGTAAGTATTTTGACCAATAAGTCTTCTATATGATGTGCCATTGTCAACTGAAGCATAAAGGGGCGGAGCCAGGTCTGGGCTAGAGGGACAGTTGTGTCCACTACAATTTTGCATTAGTATTAAATGAAATACTTGGGAAGGAAGGCCTGATTGTTTATAAAGGAGCTACTGCACTGAACTGCAAAACAACTATGTTGATGTTGGTGGGGAACTTAGTCTCCACTTGACAAAAGTTCTGGCTGTGCCCGTAAGCCATTCTCTCTGACAATCTTATATGTTTTCATGATTAATTTAATTTTATTGCATGTTTTTCTCAGGATGTCTGTTGAGATGGTTGCATGCATTGCTATAGAAGCGATTTCCATATTGGAGAAAATGCATTCGAGAGGGTGGAGTCTTTTTCACCTTGTGAATATGAACTCTTTTTTTTACATTCGTGTGTATTTCATCAACATTATATGTATTTTTCCAGTTATGTGCATGGAGATGTAAAACCAGAGAATTTTTTGCTTGGCCCCCCTGGAACTCCGGACGAAAAGAAGTTATTTCTTGTGGATCTTGGATTAGGTACAGTTGCTGGAACTCCTGATTAACTTTTTTTCTGGTATCATGCTGATGTACCTCGTTCTTATTTTTATTTGCTAAATGTCAGCTACGAGATGGCGTGATAGTTCAACTGGCCAGCATGTTGAATATGACCAAAGACCAGATGTCTTCAGGTGGGCTAAGGAAATGGTTTTTAAGATGGATCTTATTATTTATCCCTTAGTTGTATCTCAAGGCTTGTCTTTCTGCAGGGGAACTGTTCGTTATGCAAGTGTACATGCTCACCTTGGGAGAACTGGTAGCAGAAGAGATGACTTAGAGTCTCTTGCTTACACCCTAATTTTTCTTTTACGTGGACGTCTTCCTTGGCAAGGATACCAGGTAAGGTGTGAATATTAGCTTGTCATTTTTTATTTATGTGTAACATCCTGTAGCTTTATATCTAAGGTCTTGTGTCTGTCTCATCAGGGAGAGAATAAGGGTTTTTTAGTTTGCAAAAAGAAGATGGCTACATCTCCAGAGAGCCTATGTTGTTTTTGTCCTCTGCCATTCAGACACTTCGTGGAATATGTAGTTAACTTGAAATTCGATGAGGAACCTAACTATGCAAAATACATCAATCTTTTTGACGGAATAGTGGGGCCAAATCCAGATATACGGCCAATCAACACTGATGGTGCCCAGAAGGTAACTTGTTGCAAATCCTTCCTTTTTCTGTTTTTGAAATTTTTAGTTCCTCATGTACGCATACCAATGTTTATTGTTGTATGCTATACAGCTTATGTACCAGGTTGGTCATAAGCGAGGCCGATTGACTATGGAGGAAGAGGAGGATGAGCAACCCAAGAAAAAGGTCAGAATGGGGATGCCTGCGACTCAGTGGATCAGCGTTTACAATGCTAGGAGACCTATGAAGCAGAGGTAAGTATCTGACAGGAGTTCATTTTTTTCTAAGTAGACAGTTTTTCAATGGTGTGTCTTTTTATCTTGTAGGTACCACTACAATGTTGCAGATGGAAGGCTTGCACAACACATTGAGAAAGGAAATGAAGATGGGCTTTTCATTAGCAGTGTGGCTTCATGTACTAACCTATGGGCTCTTATTATGGATGCTGGCACGGGATTTATTGCCCAAGTCTATGAGCTCTCCCCCTATTTTCTTCATAAAGTAAGAAACTTTACTTTGTAGCTAAGAATTCTGAAAACTTTAAGCAAAGCCACTATAGACCCTGTTCCGGGATGAAATTCCTTTTTGATAACGTGTTTTTTAAAATAATTCTTGCATATAAATTGACAAATTTTTTATATTTCTGTATTCAAAGGAATGGATTATGGAGCAATGGGAGAAGAATTACTATATCAGTGCAATAGCAGGAGCTAACAATGGGAGCTCGCTGGTGGTTATGTCCAAAGGTATTCTTGTCTTTACAA
The DNA here is from genome assembly GCA_039654745.1 of Houttuynia cordata. NCBI lineage: Eukaryota > Viridiplantae > Streptophyta > Magnoliopsida > Piperales > Saururaceae > Houttuynia > Houttuynia cordata. The sequence continues at coordinate 52,854,638 of CM077502.1, read as the reverse complement.
TTTTCATGTAGTTGTCGTCTTTGTTTTTCTCATGATGTTGTGATATTCTGTCTAACTTTCTTTGATTTACATTTGTAGGTACACAGTATGCTCAGCAATCATATAAGGTAAGTGACTCATTTCCATTCAAGTGGATCAACAAAAAATGGAGAGAGGGTTTCTTTGTTACTTCCATGGCCACAGCAGGCAGTAGATGGGCTGTGGTCATGTCTCGCAATGCTGGCTTCTCGGACCAGGTTTGTATTTTGTACACTTTGTCCTTTACAATTATTCAATTTTGGGCATTATGACATATTGGCTATTTTATGGTTATGCTGTAGGTTGTAGAACTTGACTTTCTTTATCCAAGTGAGGGAATTCATCGCCGGTGGGACAGTGGTTATAGAATTACTGCAACTGCTGCAACATGGGACCAAGCTGCTTTCGTTCTAAGTGTACCAAGAAGAAAACCTACAGATGAAACACAAGAAACACTTCGAACTTCTGCCTTCCCTAGTCAACATGTCAAGGTATAATTAAGATGATTTTAGGTTGTCTCCCTTTTAATGCTATTATCATTCCTTTTTCTAATCAATTTCATTTTTCTGCAGGAGAAATGGGCTAAAAATCTGTATATTGCATCTGTTTGTTACGGTCGAACGGTTTCTTGACTTCCATCTTTTCCTTGCAAAAGTTGATTTGGTACACCTTTGGAGGATCATAAATATAAGTTGGCTGATCGTGCTTGCGTTTGTAAATCTTTCTTTTAGTGAAGCCAAGTTGCTCATTGTGGGCTGTCGGATGTGAGATGTGAGATAAATTTTGATGTGCAAGCCTAAATATGAAAAAAAAATGCCGCTTACCTCTTGCATGTCTGCTGACTCCTGACTATTAAGGGTGAAACTTTGTGGGGATGCTCCATGAAAATTTAGAAATGGATAGTAGGGATTCTTCATGACTTTGTATTGATGAATAAGTCAGTTATGTAATTGAAGCAAGTTCATATATTTGTTAAAGTTTTCTGGGCAGTTGATCAAAAGTATGCAGTTTGTGAGACAGAGGTAGCCGTGAATAACAGTTGTTTTGTTACAGTTGATTGTTATTCCAAGTCAGATATGTGCTCAGATGCTGGGGCTAAGCATTTTTTGACTCTAGGTTTGGAGGCAAGTCAGATCGCATAGTTTGATGTGTATATTAGCATGTTCTGGTCTATTTATATACTGTTTACGCATCTTGCTTTCCTTCAGTTGTTTGTTTGTCTGATAACAAAGGTTTTGAACTTAAAATGTGTATATTTACAATAGCTTTCGGCTGTTTCTTTGAAAGATCTTTCTCTGGGAACATTTTTCATGGGTGTAAACTGTCCAAAGTGATGATGGTCTGCTTTCTCTGCTCGGAGTTGCATAAGAATTGCAAGCGGGATGAACTAAATGTCATATGAACTTTTTTTTGTTATTTCAATTTTATGCACGGTTATTATAAAATGATGTTGAGATGTTTTTTTTCATGCAAACATTCAGAGGTTTTTAGACGAGCCTTTCTACGCAAGTCATTTTCAATAATTAATGCTATAGCTACTTATTATGTGGTTCTCACTCTATTGTTTTTTTTTTATCTCACATCAGGATTGCAGATAGGAAGCAACTTGATTGTAGTTTAAGGCAGGTTTGTGTTCTAACAATTTATGAAGTGTTTGGAAATAAGTTATTGGTTTTATATTTTCATAATTGTTCTTCTTATCTACAGGATCAATGCGGATATGTAGTCCTCATTCTTCTGCTGTTGAGCGGAAAATGGAAGAAAAGGCCATTGGTTTACGTGGCCACATTGTACTCTTAACATTCAAACGTGATAAGCGTTTGAAGCATGTTGATTTTTGTTGCTTGTTGCTATTTGATGACCCTTACAGGTATTAAGTTTGAAATGTTAATAGAGATATCGTGAAGCAAGCTGTAGTCTATGGTTGACGAAACATAAAATATATCGCTGCCCGTGTTTTACACCATGTTTGTCTCTAGCATTATTATGCACTAAACCATGTAAACATATATGAGTGGGTTACTGTGAAGTCTTTTCCCTTTTTCAATCATTTTAAATATACTTCCTGTCCCATATTGGTTACCTAGAGTCGTTCATTTTAATCGTCTAATCCAGACAACTACTGCCGAAAGAGGGAGTGATCTTTAGAGAAGATTTGTCAGAAATGGCCACTCATATTCTTGGAAGCTTGGAAATGTCCACAACTTCAGTCTTCCTGAAAATGGTCCAGCACATAGTAAACCTCTGCACGTGATAGGAAACGTTTGAACTCTGTCGATTCCAGCTTTGGCGCCTCCTCAGCTGTCTCTTGCTTCTTCTCATTCACCTACGCCCTCTCTTCCTCCTCTACCAGCCATTTAATTTTCTTCTTTATACTCTCCAATATGAAAAAATGAACCCAAAAACAAATAAGATCTGTAGCACGCTGGGGGGTAGACTTTGGAAAGGGATACCAAAAGCGAGTGAGCTATGCAACATGATTGAAAGTATAGTTCGAAAGCCCAATGTAACACAAACGGCTGAATCAACCCGATCGAAGGGAGCTCAAATCTGCTGCAGCGGTATCTTCTCTTTGCAACCATCAGCTACCAACCATAACTTGACAAGTACCACTTTAACTCCCTGCGAAACAGAGTCGAGATGATCAACGCTTTAAGCCCGTTAGGCCAACATACTCCCAGTGGAACAATGTACGGAGAATTTTTTCAGTGTATTTCTCTGATGCCAGACTGGCTGTGCATCTCACAATTCACTGACCAACACGTTAGTCACCATAGGCTGAATGCGGACCCTGATGAAATCCCAGTGTCAAGCCCTCGTACCAAAAATACACGGCCAGTCTGGTGTCATATATACATTGAAAAAGGTGGTCCTTTTCCCTCTAAATATAAACTGCTAACCTCATTAATAATACTTTTTCCGTTCCAGAATATTATGTACATTGAAAATATTTACTGTTTTAAAATATTATATACATTTTGCCGAATAACGCTACTTTCTCTTTTCAAAATTGGAGGAGACTTCATTAACTTAAACTTGGTTTGTGAACGAGTTGGACGGGATATTAGGGAGAAAGAGTAATGTGACTTCATTGTGGCCTCCATGGTACAATAAAAATGAGAAATTTCTAAAATTATTTTGGAACGAAGGGAGTAATATTAACGGCTTGGATTCTCAAAAAAACCTTCCACCGAATCCCGCGTAAAGCGCGCCGTCGTGCCTCCACTTAAACCCTGACCGCCATTTTAGCCTGTGGCTCTCTGCTCTTCCCCCCCTCTCCCTTGCCAAAATATAGCAATCCCTCCCTCCGACCCGCACGCCACGCCCAGGGATGAAACTCCGCCACCCACATGTCCCTCCCTCTCTTTTCCCAAGCTTTTTCTCCTTCATATCCATCGACACCCCTCGCTGGCCCTTCGCTCCTCGTCTCAACCCTTTTCGATCAGCTCAACTTTGCACCTCCTCCTCCCCCGGTTCGTTTCCAAGGGACCGGCGGGGAAGGAGCCACTTCGTCTTCGGTCTTGCCGGATTCTATCTTGCATGCATTTGTTGCTGCATTGAATTGGATTGAGGTAAAAATAAATAATGATTGTGTAATTCTTACCTGCTTGAGTGTAAATGCGTATGTTTTTGTTTTAGATTTGTGTATGCACATTCTTGGTTATTTGGAATTTTGAAAATTGAGTAGTAGCATTTTTTCAACCGGCAGGCGCCAGCGCCCGTTCTCCACACACGCAAGGATTGAGCTCACAAGAGGGGTCGAGGTTCGTTTGTTGGTTGAAACATTCCGACAACAAGCGTTCGTTCTTGAAAATATTGATTAAATCTGCTATTGTATAGGGGGTATTTTGCTTTCATTATATTCTTTGAGAGAAATTTGATATCTTATAATACTTAGTAGATTGATTGTCTGTGAGCTTCATATGATGGCTTAAAATTTCCTTCAGGTGGCAAAATGAATTCCCCCTCAAGTGAGCGAATTATAGAGAATGGAGAATGCAGGAGTACTAAGGCTGCGGAAAATGGTTCCGGAATAGTTTTCGGTACTTTTGGGCTGGAGGCTTACAATGGTAGAGCAGTTTATTTTACTCTTCTTCTTGTAAATGGTGTTCTATGGTTGTGTTCCCAATCATTAACTCCAAGCGCTCAAAATTGATACAGCCAATGAACGACAGAATGTTATAAACTGGTTAAATAGCTTGTTTTCTCATCTGAAGTTGCCTCCTGAAGCTTCGGATGAGGATCTGAGGGCAAGCTTGTTAGATGGAAGTGTCTTGATTGGCATTTTAAACCGTCTAAGCCCTGGTTCCGTAGATGAGGTGAGCTTCTTTATTTTGTTATCATTCTAGACTTTCCTTGCCAATAATCCATATATAAATACATGGAAATATCGATGTTCTTTAACAGCAAAGTGAAGGTCACCTGGAAAAGATCAACAAGTTTATTGCCGCTATGGACTTGATGGGACTACCAGTTTTTGAACTGTCAGACCTACAACAGGTAGTTGGCTTGAACCATATGTTCAAATCTTTGGGTGACATTTGAGCGTCTTCAAACTTAAGTTTGTTATTTAGCTTATGGATCCTTGATTACTTACCTTGGTACAATTAACAAAATCATGCTGTTGGACTCTGGCCACTTGATAACAGTTTCCTTTTTTTGTCAAATCCTTCTTTCAGGGATCAATGACAACTGTTTTGGAGTCTCTTTCTGTCCTCAAGGGTCAGTTTAGTTCTGACATTAAGGGAGATATTTCCCGTGCAAATAACCTGAGGAGAAAATGGAGATTTCTTGACACGGTGAATACAGAGGGCGAATATGATTTTTTAGGTGATCAGCCATATGGCTCTATATCTCCGAGAATTGGACATATATCCCCACGAGTCGGACCTATGTCACCTGGCGCAATGGAAGATAGACGACGAGCATTTTCAGAAATGAAATCTGAGCGGGCTCAGCGGGGTCCAGTTATGTCAGGTAATGTGTATTTTTTAAAATCAGGATGACTACATGCAGAACAGGAATTTAGGTTGATTCTAACATGATTAATCATCATCATAATCATAATCAAGTCACGCCTTTTCCCTACTATTTGGGGTCGACAACATGGATCTTACGCCTCCATTTAGGCCTGTTTTGTGCCAATATCAGGTAAATTGTCAATGTTTATTATAAATGCATGTAAGCGAAATAGTTGATTTGACTATAATTAGTCTACCTCAGTTCTAGTTTATATATATATATATAGGCGCCTTTTCCCAACAATTTAGGGTTAGCGACATGGATCTTCTGCCTCCATTCAGGCCTGTTTTGTGCAACTCTTTTGTAAGAGATAGTAAAGTCATATCCTTTTTATTACCTCCATCCAATTTCTCTTAGGTCTTCCTCTCCCTCTTTTGGCATCATTTACATGCATCACTTCTAATCTTCTCACAGGGCATCTATTGGTCCTTCTTTGCATATGCCTCTGCAGTTGAAATGGCTTAATACAAATCGGATTGATGGAATGTAGCTATACAAATCGGATTGATGGAATGTAACTGTGTTGTAGTCTAAATTCTTCTTATATATTATATCTGAAAGTTGATTAACCACTTTTTAATGTTGAAGATTTCTTCACGTTTGTTTAGAATTTCTTTTTTTCTGTACATAGTGCTGTACTTCTCAAATGCTTTAACTCACACATTTATATGCTCTGATAACATATTTTTATTCTCTTGCAGAGCCCTCAATGGCAGTACTACATCATGGTGGACACAAGTTCCATGATGTTTTCCAGTTAAAACAAGGACGCTATTCAGATCTCCCTCAGGCGAAGATTTCCGAAATGCTGAAATCGACAAGCTTAGATGTAAATGTCTGGAACGAAAAATCTTATGACTATCGAATTCTTTGAGCCATACTGTTTCAGGATGCATGTTAAACTCTTCCACTGAATTTTTCCAATGTTTGCTTCTTGCAGAATGCGCCGACTCAGTCTCTTCTAAGCGTTGTGAATGGGATTCTTGACGAAAGCATGGACAAGAAAAATGGGGAAATTCCTTATGTATGTTTACGAGACTTTGAATTTGTTATCTGCTATATCAGATTCATTTGTGCGGATCTCTTTTCTTTTCATGAAGTCTTGTTGAATCAGTGCTTAAATAAGACAATATTGTTTCCAGCGGGTGGCATGCTTATTGAGAAAAGTTGTCCAAGAGATTGAGCGTCGCATTTCAACCCAAGCTGAGCATATCAGAAATGTGAGGATGCAGTTGCAATTTGGTATAGGAAATTCATTATTGCTTAGAGCTTATCCATAGAAGTGGTTCTTATTGCAGCAAAATAACCTCATCAAAGCTCGTGACCAAAAATACCAATCAAGAATTAAATTGCTTGAGACTCTAGCAAACGGGACAGATGAAGAAGCTCAGGTTTTCTTGTCGTGTTGGCTAAAAACGGTTTTGTAAATCTTATGTTTAAATTAAATTTACTTATTTGAAAATTTATTTATGTTTTTCTTGCAGAATTTTATGAGCCAGCTTCAGCAGATAAAGGTTTGGATCAATTGGATTTTTTTTTGAAATATCTCTATTAAGAGAAAACATCTCGTATTCTTATTATTTTTACTTCTATAGATTTGTTGAGCCCTCACTGTCCTTATCTTGCTACCATCATTTACCATTTAACTTGATGTAATCTTTTAATCAATGAGTTGTTGTCTCGATAATATTTTAAGCTGTTCTAACTTGAGGTTTTAGTGGTGCCATTTATTCTTTCATGGGGTACTAAGTTAATAAGGACCTTTGGGTAGAACAAAATTTGGCGTAGGGCAATTTGTGCCTTTTTTTTCCTTTTGGCTTCATTGTTCTTTCTTTTTAAACATTACAGTGGCTTTTCTTTCTAACACAGAGGATCTTTATAATTTTGACAGACTGAGAAGATACAAATTGAGGAGTCAAAGAAACTTGGAGAGCAGGATGTAGTTAGGCTAACAAAAGAGAAGGAAAATAGTGATCTTGCAATTGCAGACCTGAAGAAAGAGTTGGAAATAACAAAAAAGATGTATGAAGACCGTTGCCTGCTATTGACAACAGAAGCAACCGAAACTAAGGTGAAGCTAGAGGAGAAAATAAAGGAAATTGAACAATCACTTGCAGAGTTGAGTAAGAAGAACCAGGAACTGGAAGCATTTTCAGAATCAAAGGCCCAACTTTGGAATGACAAAAAACATAGTTATAAAGACTTTATAAACTTTCAATTCCAAGTTCTGCAGGTATGTTTCATATCATCATGTTTTCTGACTGCATTTGTTTGAGGGGAGAAATTTGACCTTGTGAAACTGTTCAGGATTTAAGGGTGGCTACTGCTTCCGCTAAGAAGGAAATTTTGGTCGCTCAAACAATGTGGAGGGATCAATTTAAAGAATTGGGTAAGTAGGCTTATGAAAAATTCCTTCCATGCATATATTTGTGTACAAAAAGGAACAAAAAATACATAGAAAACCCCTACTGTCCATTTGTGTATCAAGGCAATATGACTCCTACGCAGGAAGGGAGAGGTCATAGATTGAGAAGATGACTACATTTAAGGCCTAATGAGACTGTACTGACTAACAATTAATCCATATAGGGAAATGATATGGTATGGTCCCACCTGTTTTGGCTCGGCGACCCCTTATCCGGCACCGGCGACCTAAACGGAGGCTGGATCTGCGTCGCCACTGCAGGTATGACTCGGACCAGCCATTGAACGCTCTGAAACGATGGCATTTTGAGAGCGTTCACGGCTGTGGCACCGTAAGGCTGCAGGAAGGTGGAAATGCAAAAAACCTGCAGCCTTACTGTTCCACAGCCGTGAACTGCCTCGAAATGCCACCATTTCATGGCGTTCAACGGCTGGTCTGAGTCGTCCTGTTGGTGGCGACTCAGACATGGCCTCTGTTTGGGTCGCCCGTGCTGGAAATGGCGTCGCCGAGCCAAAACAGGTGGGCAGTGTTTGACCATATCATTTCCCAATCCATATATGTACGCTCATATTCGCCCTAGTTTTTGGAAAAGAATGTGTAATATATGCATGCAATTTCTGTTTTACTTTGGATCTTATGTAGGAGTTGAGCTTCAAGGGTTGGCAAATGCAGCACAAAATTATCATCTGATTCTGGCTGAAAATAGGAAGCTTTACAATGAGGTTCAAGATTTGAAAGGTATCTTTAAGTGATTTTGTACTACCAGATAATTTCCTTTCGATATATAATTTACCTGTATCTGTTATCTTGGACAGGAAATATTCGAGTATTCTGTAGGATAAAGCCATTCCTCTCAGGTCAAAATAAAAAGCAATCCGTTGTGCAATACATTGGTGAGGACGGAGAACTACTTGTTGTGAATCCATCCAAGCAAGGGAAAGAAGGCCATCGGACGTTTAAGTTCGACAAGGTCTTTGGGCCAACAACCTCTCAAGGTTTTTTTTCAGCCTCTGTAATGTTTCCTAGGTTCATATGCATTTTCACTTTAGGGAGTATGTTTCTTAAAGGTTTCACCATTATTTTACTGGGTTTTGTTCTTTTGAAAATGAGTAATTTTTCTGAAAAATTACAACTTCTAACCTTTTTTACTCTTTCCCCCCTGAATCTACAGAGGAGGTATTTCTGAATACACAACCACTAATTAGATGTGTTCTAGATGGCTTCAATGTATGTATCTTCGCTTATGGACAAACCGGATCAGGAAAAACATATACAATGGTATAATTGCATGCTCAACTTTGTTCCATGCCTTCATCATTGAAATGTTAATTGATATCTTTTCTTACTTGATTATAAGTGGCATCTTATCTATTTGCATGTCTTATCCGCAGAGTGGTCCTGATGGGGCTTCAAAGGAGCAATGGGGGGTGAATAATCGAGCTCTAAATGACCTTTTTGCCATTTCTGACAACAGGAGCAGTTCAATTGCTTACGAAGTTAGTGTTCAGATGATTGAAATATACAATGAACAAGTGCGCGATCTACTAATCAGTGATGGTTCAGAAAAGAAATATCCTTTTGCGTTTGATTCCCTAAGTTGTCTGTGGATTTGATTGTCTCATAACCATTATATCTTCTCACGTGGCAATCAATACCTTGATTTTTTAGTATATTGCCATTACAACCATGGCAAGAGATTTGGGCTGATGTCTAAAGTACTTATATCTCATGATCTGGGAATCAATGGCTTGATTTCTTGATATAACTGAAATGTGCAAGGCTTGCCATGTCACTAAAAAGAAAGGGTGCATCTCCCATTACAACATGAGGGGAAAAAAACCACCATCTCTAGTGATCTATTTCAGCTAATATTCTAAGTCATGCTAGTTTAATTTTTATTGTATACAAGATGTCTTGATATTATGTTATACCTTCATGGTTTGCCTTTAACTTTCGCACACTTGGGATCTGGAATGCTTCTCTAGCCAATGGTCTTGCTGTCCCTGACGCCAGCATGCACCCAGTCACATCAACTGAAGAAGTATTACAGATTATGGAGATTGGCCTTAGAAATAGGGCTGTTGGTGCTACCGCTCTCAACATGCGAAGTAGTCGATCTCACAGGTAATTTTTGTTGTTACTATAATTTCGAATATGTGTTTGTGCAAAGGTCATTCAAGAAATTTGTGTACAGCATCCTTACTGTTCACGTTGGGGGCTCGGATTTGAAGACCGGAGCTGCGTTGCGAGGTTCTCTACATTTGGTTGATCTTGCGGGAAGTGAAAGAATAGACCGATCTGAGGCAACTGGGGACAGACTTAAAGAAGCACAACATATAAACAAATCATTGTCTGCATTGGGTGATGTCATATTTTCCCTAGCACATAAAAATGCCCATATACCATACAGAAATAGCAAACTTACTCAGGTCCTTCAAACTTCACTAGGTGATTGTTCGAACTTTCTCCATTTTTATCTATGACAAAATATGGACCACTTAGATTTGATGTTAACTTTTACTTTAGGTGGGCGAGCCAAGACACTGATGCTTGTGCAGGTCAATCCAGAAGTGGACTCATATTCCGAAACCTTAAGCACTTTAAAATTTGCAGAAAGGGTCTCTGGGGTTGAGCTAGGGGCTGCTCGGAGTAATAAAGAAGGGAAAGATGTCAAGGACTTAATGGACCAGGTTTTTTTCACTATCTTTTTACATGTTTCCTGATTGCTTTATTGTACTGATTTACTAAATCGAGGTAACTTCCTTTCTTGGATTATCATGGTAAACGATGCATCACGCTAACCTATGAATATACTATCGCATTTACTTGCCCTAATATTGAGCACATTCAGGAAATAATATAACTGTTCATTGTCTTCATGGGCAAATGGCTCATCGTGCCTCTTGTTTTACAGTCCAGTAAAATGTAACCATCATCTTTATTTGATTATTTCTCTAATGCAGATTGTGAGGAATAAGAAACAGGTTGATGATCAATTAATACTATCTAAAAAATAATGTTGTCCAGTGTTTATTTATTTTTTTATTTGAATAAGCATGTAGATAGGAGATCTCTGCCACGTAGCTCTATGTAACTGTCCACTGCATCTAGGTCTATTCTCATTTGGTGTGAATTAAATTTATGCATGCTGAAAGAAGTGACAAAGAGTATTGCTATTAACAACACCTGGTTTCACCACTTCTTGTTTGCTTAATATTTATGAGCCTTGAAACCAATTGGGTTTATGATATCATCCTTACAGGTTACATCGCTTAAGGACATAATTGCAAGGAAAGATGAAGAAATCGTACAGCTGCAACATCTTAAGAACCTAAAAGTTATGTCACCGAACTCAGCCAATGTTAAGCGTGTTGTAAGCTCATTGAGGCCCTCTGTTGGTGGTTCTCCTAATCGAACTCAAAGATTGCCAGGTGGAAGATCTCTCGGAACTGTTGAGAAAGTATCTTCTGATATTGGACACTCTGAAACCAGCTCTGAGTACAATGATAAACACTCTGAAACCAGCTCTCAGCTGTCTACAGACGATTCTAGGCACCAAAAAGAATTTGTTGCACAGAAAAATCTTATTGACGCTGAGTTTGTTGGGTTGGGGGATGCCAATTCCGAGGGGAGATTAAGTGACATATCTGACAGTGTTCTCTCCATTGGAACAGAAACGGATTCCATCAGCAGTGGTGTTGAGGTTGTGCTTGATCCTGAAGGTGCAGAAACGGAAGAAAACATTGACAAGTGAGTATCTGACTACTACATATAGGGTATGAATGGGTTACATTCAGGGTAAAACTCCCTCAGAGGAGTGACATAGCCTGCTTGGTCTTCTGAACGCTTCCTATCTATTTTCTTTTTCTTCATATTGTTATTGTCAAGTCTGGCCGGCCAGTCATGGTTGTTTGTAAGTGGACTTTTATCCTGGGTCAAATCAATCAGTGAAGGTTTTTATCAATGAATGACCTCTATTACATAATTGGCGAATTTATTTTGAAACTGCTTTTGCACCCCGGCTAAACTTAATTATGGATGGACTTTGTCTCATATAAAGTGCTATTAAGTTTCTTGCCATAGATGGTCTCAAAAGAGGGCTCAATGTTACTGAGATCTCAGCATTCTCTAAGATACAGAATCAGTGTTAGCAAAAAAGTTTTAGAGAAACAAAGACTAAAATGTATTGCAAAAAGGTTTTAGAGAAACAAAGACTAAAATGTATTCTCTTTCAAAGGTGATTTGATACCCAAGATGAAGCTCCTTTCATTTGGATTTTTTCATGCAGAGCTAAGGTTTCGGTCAAGTTAACTCAAAGACCAAAAGTCAGGCAAGTATCTTCAAGTCGATTGGTTCCAAAGGATTCTCCAAGAGCGTTAGTAAAGGATGCTATAAAGGTGTCTGCAAGTACGTTTATTTCTGGAATTATAGTTTTTATATTATACTGAATCGAGTCCTATTGTTTGACAATTACAATGCTTACGTATAAATAGTGATGCAGCCACCTTTATCTCAATAACCAAATGAACATAAGAACTTTAGTTTTTTACTGCAAATAGTCAGGCAAGTCTTGCTAATTACTAGCTTATGGCTTCAACTATAAATATGACGATAAACCTAAAAGAATCTTGCACCTTATTTTTGCATCAAGCAATGTACTCAGACTACACTAATAGTATGTACCAAATTTTGTGATCTTTTGTACTTTTTTTGTCGAAATAGCTATTCAGCTGGATTTGTGTTTGTTTTGTCAGATTTGAGGAAATCAACCCGAAACTATCCTGCTGTGTCAATTGCAAAGAACACAAAGCGGTGGCAGTAAACTGGGAGTTACTGTCCTTATGCTGCATGCTTGTCTCAAATATTGATTGGATTAGCAAGTGTATATATTTGCAAAAGTGCCTAGATGAATCTAATTAATTCTTGACTCTTAAAAGATCGAGAAATTATGAGGAAAGCTAGAACGAGGGAAAAGTATGCGCACTCCAGTTAAATTCATTTAGTTGCCCTGACTTATATGTTGCTTTTACGAGGCTGAGTTATGTCAGCACTTTGGCAAGTATCAGTTTCCTATGAGGTAAGCAAATAAATTTGTCTCTCAAATTCATCTTTCATACAGGCACTTGTGTAAATCCAAATAAAGTGAAGAGATCTTCCAAGTTCTTGAATGAAATCTAATTTTGTCTTCGGTTATGAGGCAATTGCTCTGTATTAAATGATTGCTTTCTGGTTCATACTCTGACGAACCAGAAGAACTTCGCAGACACTGTGCTTCCAGCTGTGAAGCCTCTGCCAATTATTTTACCATTGGAGTTGAATGAGGCCATGACAACCGACTCTTGTACCCAGTAGTGTTCGTGTGTGCATGAGAACAAATGAGCTAATGTGCCATGCGTTCGATATATCTGTCGTTACCATTTGAAGTGATTATGCTCTTAAAAACGATCTACATTTGAAGTGCGTTTGAACCTTTCCAGTGTAGAAAACATCACCGATTTTGTTTGCATCTTCAATTTATAAAATACGACCAATTTCTATTACTACTCCCCAGTGCTGGTATGTAGGCCATTGCTACGGTCTGTGGCATACACCCCTACATAGTAAATCGTTTCTATGACCGATACCTATATCTAAATCGATTCTTTTACTCTTCTTCTCTAGCTCCAACGAGATACGGCAGGAGTCATACCTCCTTATGTGGTTTCAATCCTTATTCTCCGGCATGGAAGCAGATCTACGGGAGCTAGACCTGCTTCCCTGCCTCCAATGCGAGTTTTCAGTGTATGGTGGGCTCTGTGAGACAGTTTGCACTACCAGCGTATCCAAACCCGTGTGTCGAAAACTAGCTCCGGTAAAAGAGAAGCATTTTTTAGAGGTTAATGAGTATTTTTTCCAAAAGCTACTCAAAAGTGATTTCGCCCAATATAATGGCGCATAGCATTGAGTCAATCATCTTTCTTTTGTTGGTATCTCATACTAGAAAAGATAAAAAGTCTCAAATTGAGGTTCACCATGCATAACTGTATGTATTACTAGGTATAGCACATTTTGTATACGTATATCAGGAAATGATACATAAGAGTTAGAAAAAGTCCTATGACAATCTGCTGCTGAAGAGAGACAGTCTTGTCACCGGTTGCCACCTCCGACGAGAAACCAGAGGATAGATTTGTAGGAGAATACAGAAATGACAAGGATATAGCATGTGCTCCCTCGCCATGAAACACTGGCCTACCTACTGCATGCTTATATAGCCCATCACTCCATTCCTGCAAGCAAAAAATCAAAATCCAAATATACGAGACATGGTTTTTTCTCTTTTTGCCCAATTAACTTGATTATGGAGTATATAGCGCTAATGTCAAAAGTTCCAATTTTGTGTCACTCATGAGTAAAGAGCCAAGAACTTGCCTGCATTTGGTCTCCAAAGGTAACAGTAAGAGCATCTTCGTCTGGGGAGAAGGACATCCAACCTACCCTTGAAGAGTAGACGTGAAAGTCTGAAGCCCCACCGCATACATGCATGCATAGGGCATGCGGGTAGTCAGACCTTCGTATCAGCATCCTAATGACGTCCGACTTGAGCGAGCTGAGCTCCCGCACGCCGACTACATCCCGGCCGTGCTTGCAGAGACAAAGCACGGGGGCCGCCACCTCTTCGCATGCTCTTCTTATCTCAACCTCCTTGCAGAAGGGATCTCCTCGTGCTTTGTTCAGCAACGCCTGCGTAACTTGACCGGCCACTTTCTCCATTTCCGTCCAAAATCTCTCTGTTATACTACTGCAATGCCATCGTACATTTGCATGCATAAATAAATTGTCAGCATTTCATGCACCACATTTTTATGACAAGATGTCCAAGTCCTTAGCACTCGACTAGAAGGGGCAGAGCAACCGGACTCTTAGAGCACCACATCCTGCCGCTAATTCCCACGGGCACGTATAAGCCCCATGGGGATTAAGTAGAATAAGCCACATTTCATCAGTACATTAGAATGTTCGCCATTTAGGTGTCATTGGACAATAATTTAAGGAATATTTAAGCACTATCGTTAGGAAGGTTCAAGGATTACCTGAAATTTGAAAAGCCGTGTGGCCATATATCATCCATGGCCTTCTTCAGGCCTTTGTCTTCCTCTTCACACCTACACCAATAGAATTCTTCACTCGCTTCTTCCTCATTTTCTTCCTCCTCTTCGACGAAGATCTCCTCAAACCCATATCGTCTTTCTGGTGATCTACTCACCATGGCCTTCTTTTCGGGCGAGATATCGAAAACCTGAGAAGCAGCGGTTCTGACTGATCGGATTAATTCTCTAGGAATCCCGTGGTTCACGAGCTGGAAACAGCCGAAGCCGCCTGCCGCTTCGAGGACCTTGGAGATGTATGAATCATCTTCAGCTGGATGAATCAAACATCGGATGTCAATCTTCGGGGGGTCTACGACAGGGATTTCGCTGGGGAAGATGCGGTCAGGTAAGATGAGATCAGGGACTTGATCAAGCGAATAGTCCAGAAACTCGGCGAGTTCCTCGTCATCTACGGCAGCTCGGCGGTCACGGCCATCAGCTATCGGGGATGGCGGAGGAGCTCGAAATTCTGGTGGTTCGTGGTTCGGCGGAGATGCCATTGCAGTAAGATCAGTGAAAATGGCACGAGCACGAAGAAGAAGAAGAAGCAGCAAAGAGAAGAAGAAGGGAAAGAAAAGAATGATGCCATGTCTCGAATGTCGGAGACATCTCAATGGCGCTCTTCCATGATGGGTTTTCTTTTCATCATCTACGGCTCTTTAGCTTTCCTTTTTCTTTCTTTATTCTTCCTTTTCTTTTCTCTTTTTAGTTAGTTTTATGCGCTGGATCCCTCGGTGCAGGTGTTCTTTTTATTTGCATTGAGTCTAATGGCAATGTCAGGAGACCAACGTTCAGTTGCAGAGAGGAAAAGCAGTTCAAAATAAAAGTGCATCTGCATGTCCCAGTATACGTACGAGGTACAAACTACTACAAACTTGAGAGTATAAACTTTATGGAACGTACTCCACATCTTTGAAGTTTGGTATCAGAAGATGATTGATTAGGTGGAACGAAGACATCTTCGTTGAATTCAACTTGTCAATGAATTAGAGACATTTGATGAGCGGACAGGTGAGGGATGGTGATTGACAAGGATCTGTGATTCTGTGGCAACAGGAGTGAGGACCTACAGTGTATGAACATGTAGTGAGTAGGTGGGTATGAAGTCAAACAAGATCAAAGTTCAACGGAGATGGGTCTTATGTCGACGGTGTGTTGACAAAAGCGAATAAAAGAGTTCAAGATGTTGACTGGTCTTGTAAGACTAGCAGCCAGTACATGGGTCGTCGTGGAGACCATCAACATTGTCACCGTCTTTGGCCTGAGCGGACTCCATGACCAGAGTCCATGACATGGTACATAGAGGCTCTAGCATGGTACATATCACCCGGTAGCTACGTATCGTAGAATTAGGACCCTGTGTACCAGGCTAGAACCCCTATGTAGACTCCAGTCATTGATAATTATACACATGCCACGTTATTCTAAAGTAGGAAGTTAGCTCAGATTTCCACTTGCCATAGGTTTGGTGGTCGGGTGGTGCTACGGTTAATTTTCTTTGGCGTTCAAAAGGTAAGTGAGGAGTAGGCAGCCAGCGTCATGCTTTACAGGAGTAAATAAATTGCAAGGAGAGCTTCAAGTTTATGCCAACTTCCTTTCGTCATCAGGTGTTTCAATCTCAACATCGAATCCAATATTTAGATCACTTCCTCGTTTGAACTCAAATCCACAAAACTAGATCCCAATTTCCTTCGTTCAAACTCAAAGATCCCGCACCAAAAGCTTATTGACAATCTAACTTAACTTCTAGTGTTATGAGGTTTTAGTCACACTACTTCATCTCAATCAGATGGATTTTCTTGTTAATGGCGTTTAACACACGTAAAGGCTAGCATTGTTAATTACGAAGTAAAGGACTACCATCCAATAGATGTATTCATGTATATCTAAAAGAAGGTACTTGACCTCATAAAACACTACAATTTCTTCGAAAATTTTCGGAGGAAGAAATACTTGATTACTTTCTAGCCATTAGGTGTCAGCTATCAGCGCGTGAATCAGTATCTCAACTATGAAACGAAGGAAAATAACTGATGAAAAGGATGGATTGAGTTATTTAAGTTCCATTTGCATGCAAGTACTGTAGGAAACACGAAATACTACCCTAGGATGTAAACGAACCAGCAGGTAAGTCTCATTCTCGCTGGTACCAAAATCCAGTCAGTAGGTTATCAATAGAAGCGAATATCTGTGCTTTGTTCTTAAAGAATGAGGAGTGCAGACTCTGTCATGGCATCATGTAACACAAGGCCTCAAAATTTGACCCGGAAGGATCCGACCAAGTGTCACTAACTTAGAACGAATCCGTCCAACAAGTTTTGGTGGGGGATCAAAATCAAATGAACAAGACGACCAACTCCTTAATCTTTTTTTTTTATGATACAACTCCCTACTCCTTATCCTTTGTCAACCAATGTGGAAATCAGTCGTCAGTCAGGTCACCGAATCCCCTACTTGCTTGTCAATTTTATTGCAACATCACTATTATGTTATAGTAACAAAAAATAAAAAAGTAAGGAATCACGACCTCTGTAGCGACATAAAAGAGTGATGCTGCAAGGAATTATCTTCTTTGATGCTAAGAAATTGCTTTTTCTAATTCATCGTGGTCTTCTTTAGTTCACGATTGTTTTTTGTTTTTTTCGGAGGACGGCCTTCATGACTTGTTTTTGTACACTATATCCAAGCCCTGAAAGAATAAGAGATCGTATTCAGAGTAGAGCCAAACAGTTGCAGACGAAAACTCATTCCCTATTTCATAATGCTGATGTTTCCTATTCAGGGAAGTTCCAATTTCATATTCGTTCTACCCACACAATGAGCTCCTATTCACCACCTTATATGCACTTGTCACTAGAAAACACACTACCTTTGGAAATGACATGATTGATCGGTGGCAGCAAAAGGGAGTATTCCTGCATGCATGAATCGCGAAGATACAAAACTGCTTGCAAAGAAAGACACGGACGTGAGCATGGAAATATATCGCAGTAAGCATGGGACTAGCATATATGCCGATTAGCCGGCTCCTCGTCACTCCATCTTAATTACCCTAATATTTCCCATCTGGACGTTTTGTCACTGCCTTCCAAAAAGTAAGCCACTGGCACTCTATTTATCCTGATCTGTTAAATCATTTTTTGTAACTTTCCTCATCTTCTAGAAGATGATTATTAATTGCCTGCTCATTTTCCCAAATATTTATGGCCATGGCCGTCTAATCAAAACCCTCTTCTAGACAAGTTTTCTTCATAATTGCGGGTGTTTGGGCAATACTAATCAAGATACATTTATATGCGCCAGGTTGTTTGCTGACTATTTTGACAATATCGATATCTATTTATTGTCCATGCCAAAGTGCCAATAAAAATTTTTTGTCCCTCATGAATCTTCTTGTAATTTCGTTGACATGCCATTATAGTTTGCGTTGTCCCAGTAAATCAGCAATCTGACTTGAGTTTTGTGGTGCCAAGTCCCTGCTAGCTTGGAGTTGTGGCGTTCAAACCCCACTTCAGTGAACTCGGCCAAGAAGCCCCTCTTATTTCTTCATTTCATGCTGTAAGCCTGAAAGTGTAACTGGGAAAAAAATTGTCTTGGTCCAAGGTAAACCCTAGTGAAAATTTTATGCTACCATTCACGTAAAGTAATACTCCTCGGTCACCTAATTCTGGAAGGAAAAATGATTCGAGACTCGAGACCCTGTCAATATAACCAAGCTTTTGAATGTCGATATACATACTCCCCCATTTTCAACGCCAAAGTCCAAAAGTTCGTGGTTGTTGCCAAGGCCCACCGACGAGGACGGCAGGGCTTCTCTCGTCCTTTCATTCGGGTAGAATACAAGAGCATCTGCCCTTTTTTCAAACTAAATTTGACGCGGAATTTGTTGGGTCCAAATCCAATGCCCCACACATCTTTGCTACACTAGGCCATATGACGCCGAGCCCCCATCGTCAGACAACAAACTTATCCGGCCAATATTTGACCAGCAATATACAATAAAACTTGATCTGGCTCCCCCTTATTAGACATCGCAAACTTTGATTGGGCCGCACCGAAGCTTCACAGGTCAGGCCTGGCCTTATGATTATGGATGATTATAATGTCCTAAAGTGCAGCTTACTACTTGGCCGCATCCTCCTAATCACAATCTTGGTCATGTGGGCGTATTCCCTCTCCAGCTCTATTCTCACCTTCCACCTTATTCTCGCTAATTCAAAGGCTCCTTGCGCTCGATAGAGGACCCCATTTTGATGTCGGCTTCTCTCCTCTTCTCTTCTTTTATAAACCCAGCTATTCTCTCCAAACTTTCAGCTAACTAGCGAGAGAGAGGCAACACGAGGGAGAGCCAAAAGAGAGTTAGAAATGAGATGCTCAAAGTCTAGCCCCTAGTCCTCCTTTCAGCTCATATCTCAATTCAGTCGACTACCATATGTCAGCCCACAAAACAGTGTAAACGACGTCCAAACCGTTAAGCAATATAGTACAAGGTAAGTTTGTTCTTTCATTAAGTTTTTAGTTCTATTTATATTGTGCTCTTAATCACTGCGTTTGAGTTTTGATTGACTTTTTGGTATTTGGTGTGAATGAAGATGGAGGGCTTGGAGAAGGTATGGGACTCCGGGAGGAGAGCAAGCAGGAACCTGAGCAGGAGCATCAGCAGGAACATGAGCAGGAGCAACTGGGGAATGGAAGACGTGTTTGTTCGCTCGACACGGTCGAGGAGGAGCGGGAGAGGCGTCAGTGACGACGAAGAGGCACTCCGGTGGGCAGCGCTTGAGAAGCTGCCGACATACGATCGGTTGAGGACGAGCATATTGCAGTCTTATGTCGAGACTGAGAACTCTTCGAGTAATTTGGTGCACAAGGAGGTGGACGTCCGGAAGCTCAACGTCGACGAACGGCAGGAGTTCATCGAGAGAATCTTTAGAGTGGCAGAAGAAGATAACGAGAAGTTCCTCACGAAGTTCAGAAACAGAATCGACAAGTACGTATTTGTAGTACTGCACATATAATTCAAAGTAGAATTTCTCCATCTTGCTTCTTGCTTCTTCTGAGTTTTGAGACCAAAACTGTTCCAGTTCTAAAATTTCTGCTGAAACTGGCATGACAATGGAAAATGAGTTGGATTATTGGAGAGGTTGGTTGTCCGCTCGTTGCCGTCGAATTAGTCGATGGTTTTGGCTGTCAGAAATAAGATATAACAATTGTTTTTCCCATGTTCACTGCTTGCTTCCCTTTTGTTTTTGGTATACTTGCACAGTATTTGGCTAAATAGAAACCTTGTCATTACTCTGCAATTATAATGTAAAGTGATTTATCTGCTTTGCTAACTACGGTTATTCCCTTCCAAATCGAAGTTGGCGATTTTGTCTCTTTGCTATAATAAGAATTTAATAGGAAAATTAATCATTGTACCACAATAAAAAGGAAAATTAGACAAAGTCATTTATGTGATGACCTACTCACGTAGAGCCCTTTGCTTCAAGTTTAGTGGAGACCCTGATGAACAAAAATTTAATTGAGTAGATATTTAGCTAATTAATTGATAATTACAGGGTTGGGATTCAACTTCCGACAGTTGAAGTGAGATACGAGCATTTGACGGTGGAAGCAAACTGCTATGTAGGAGGCAGAGCTCTTCCTACTCTGCTCAACTCGGCAAGGAATCTAGTTGAATCGGCTCTGGCTGTGGTGGGGATCAGACTGGCCAAGACCACCAAACTCACCATTCTAAAAGATGCTTCGGGCATCATAAAACCATCGAGGTATGGTTTTACGTTATGCGACTGATTAACCAATAATGGTGGCATAACATGGCCACTTGAATTAATCCAAGCTAGAAGATACAAAATCATGGCAATATGTTAATGCGTTTGGTATTTTATAATTAGAATGACACTATTGTTGGGCCCTCCATCATCTGGGAAAACCACGTTATTGCTCGCCCTCGCCGGCAAGCTGGATCCGGAGTTGAAGGTGAGTTGTTTAACCTAATACAACATTTTTGCATCCCATAATTTTGGCTGGCGACAAAAGTAGCTCATGACTTGAGAGATTATTATTGAATTTGGGCATGGGGGCTACAAATGAGGTCCGCTCATCCAAGTATCCGCTAGCCTAGGGCCAATAGTGCCAAGATTGCAGCTTGAGCTTGTAATTTTAAAATATTTTAATTTTAGAGCATCTCTCCATAATTATAATTTTATATTTATACCTACTTTACTCTTATTAATTAAAACATTCATGTCATGCACGAAAAAAAAATCATTCACGTCCAAAACGTGGATGAGTCCGGAGTGACGACAAATTGAAAGGCCCTTTGACCATAATAGTATTTATTATATTTATATGACAACCTCAATCATGTTTAATTTTTCAGGGACCTCAAACTTCTCTTTTTGTTGGCTAAAACCTCAATTCTCACCCGTTCCCCAGTATACGTCCAAAAGCTTGAGCCGAGCAATGTAATATTGGTTGTACTTACTTATGTTCACCAAGCAAGACTCGATAAGAAAACTAGTTAACTAAATTTAAAAAAGAGTATATTAGTCGAGTGAGAAGAAAAATAATCCCTTAGGCCTTTTTGATAGATGCAAGTGATTTTAAAAATGTGATCTAATTTAGATCGTTTTAAAAATCAAATGCACCTATTAAAAGAGACCGGAGAGAGTAACTGAAGTCTGAAGAACACGCGGAATGAGTGATGAGGGCTTCGCTCAGTGGGGCGGGTGGGTGACCCTTGTGGCGGGTGGACGGCCTCTGATTTCTGAACCTGACGATGCTAGTCCTTTTGGCCGGTGTGTCTTTGATTTCTAAATATTCTAACAGCATCGATCGACCACATTTTAGGTGCAAGGTGAAGTGACATACAATGGGTACCGGCTAGATGAGTTTGTGCCCCAGAAAACAGCGGCCTACATCAGCCAAAATGATGTTCACATTGGGGAAATGACAGTCAAAGAGACTCTGGATTTCTCCGCCAGGTGCCAAGGTGTTGGCTCCAGATACGGTAATCACCTTCACTCTCATACGACCAAATATACTAGGAAAGTAACCTCTTACTTTCCATACTAGTATGAATACGGATCATCGAAAATCAATCTTTTCTACGACTTACGATCAAATGTAATAGTAAACTAACCTCTAACTTTTCCCATACCTGTATGAATACTTTTTTTTTTGAACTGATACTAGTATGAATATGGATCATCGAATCAATTCTAACTATACGACTACGGTTGTGGACTGCAGAGCTATTGACCGAGCTTGCAAGGAGGGAGAAGGATGCGGGTATATTTCCAGAAGCCGAAGTAGACCTGTTCATGAAGGTACTGATACATACTAATGAGAACATTAAAAAAAATGAGATCATCGAACTCATGCTTATGGCAATGCGCTTATACGCCGGTCATTTTATAATTTTGAAAGCGTCCATGCATGGCCGCAGCCCGACTCTGCCGACATGAAACTTGTGCTTCCATCTCTCATGGGCACTGAAAACTGAACACCCCTTACCGTGGACCTCGCACCTCTATTCTATAGAGAAACACCAAAACTGTGTCAATTTGATCAACACTCGGGGGATTTGGTCCCCATGACTATATATTTGACCGCAAGATTGGAACGTTCGTCTGTGTGATGCGACGTGGACAGAGTATTTGGTCAGCCCCATCAAATGATCAGTATGTAATTGTCCAATGTGGTTCACATTTCAAAATAAATACTCCGTCAGAAATTATTATTACCATAAGCTTTTTCAAAATAAATTGATCCTAGTTCATTTTGCAAAAAGTTAGGGTAATAATAAATTCGGACGGAGGGAGTAAGAAATTCTACATGGGCATGGGCCTCATTTGGTGGTCACACATTTAGCGTGGAGTATCAATCAAGTCAAGGGCAATAGCAAAAAACAAGAAAGAAAAAACAGAGCAAGATGTGTCTAGTTCTGGTATGCTGACGTTCTAAATATTTGTGATGTTTTGTTCATTCGCTAATCACAGGCTACAGCAATGGAAGGAGTTGAAAGTAGCCTTCAGACAGACTACACGCTCAGGGTAAGCGTCCTTCGTTTTTTTTCATCCCCGTTACTTAGGGGCAGTTTGCGGAGTGATTATTAGCAAATATCTACAGTGGATTTTCTATATCTACTGTAGCATCCATGTTTTTTTCCCTATCCGGGTCGTGTTTCAGCTAAGAAAAAAACATGGATGCTACAGTGTAGCATAACATCCACTGTAGATGTTTTGCTTTTAATCACGCCCCAAACGGCCCCTTAACCATTACAAATCCATGATCAAAGTTAATTTCGAATTTGGACTAAATAACCAATACTTATTCCATACGATATTGGATCAGATACTGGGGCTTGACATCTGCAGAGACACACTTGTCGGTGATGAGATGCAGAGAGGCATATCTGGTGGCCAGAAAAAACGGGTTACAACAGGTTAGCTTCTCTTAACAGAATCGTCACACTTTCATTGGCTCCAAATGGTGCCTTTTTTTGGTGCACTTCTTCACTATAAAGTAAAAAACAAAAACAATGCAGGGGAAATGATAGTGGGACCAACGAAGACGTTGTTCATGGACGAAATATCGACGGGTCTGGACAGCTCGACCACATACCAAATAGTGAAATGCCTGCAGCAGATAGTGCACCTCACGGAGGCCACCATTTTCATGTCCCTCCTCCAACCTGCACCCGAGACATTCGACCTATTCGACGACATTGTCCTCCTCTCTGAAGGCCAGATCATCTACCAGGGCCCCAGGGATCATGTTCTCGAGTTCTTCGAGAGCAGCGGCTTCGTCTGTCCTGAAAGGAAGGGCACTGCCGATTTCTTGCAAGAGGTAAACACTGCCACGCCCACACACATTGGTGTGAGCTATGGGAGTCCGGATCTGCCGATGAAGTTTCACCAGCCGTCCATCGTACGGAATCGATGGCACACGCGGATATAATATGTACTCGGTCAAAGACGCATCTTTTGGCTTAGCGCACATGAAAACCGTGTACACCGTCGATTCCGTACAACGACAGTGAAGTTTCACCAGTTGATCCGGTTCCGAGCCATGGCACTGCAAAGCATCCAATCGCGTGTGTTGATTTAGGGGCCGGGCTAGCGCTGTAGCACAGTGTGTTATAGGGATGGCACATGCGGGGCCACGTAGGGCCCATTGATCTGAGGGCTGCCCGGCCTACACCCTAAACATATACTCCCTCCGTCCAGTTTCAGTTGATCCATTTTGGAAAAGGAGACAGTCCTGTTGTAAATGCTCTCAATTTAATTGGATTTTAAACCTCTTCTTCCATCATTAATTTAGGTTTCCACAATCAAAAAAAAATATTTCAGATGGAAATGTTAAAACAGGACGGAGGGTTGGAGTAGGTCAACACCACACCCACCCTTCACACGGTCGATAGGTTTCCACCGTCCTTCTATTTTCAGGACATCCACGGTCTTGCCCGTGGGGTGGTAAAAAGTGCTCTACATAATGGGCCTATATTAGTTCCGGCCCATTTAGCCACAAACACCTCGTCTTCCTCCTCGGTCGCTCCCCCCTGCGCCGTGTAGGCTGCTGCTGCAGCGGGGCAATTGCAGCTTGTTGCAGGAAAACATGGCTCTAACAAGAACGACATCTTCTTCTTCTTCTTCTTCACTCAGGTTACATCAAAGAAGGACCAAGAGCAATACTGGGTGGACAAGAGCAAGCCATACAGGTACATTCCCGTCTCAGAATTCGCAGCTCGTTTCAAGAGGTTCCATGTTGGTCTGCGACTGGAGAATGAGCTTTCCGCTCCCTATGACAAAAGCAAGTCCCACAAAGCCGCCCTCGTGTTCAGCAAGTACTCAGTTCCAACCATGGACCTTCTCAAGGCAAACTTTGCCAAGGAGTGGCTGCTCCTCAAAAGGAACTCCTTTGTCTACATCTTCAAAACTGTTCAGGTAGGTGCCCATCACCCCATGTCTCTTGTTCTTTTATACTCCTATTATTTACATCTTCAAAACTGTCAAAAGTTTATTTCTTTTTAATCAAACTTGTACAGATTGTTATAGTGGCAATAATCGCGTCGACAGTGTTTCTGAGAACAAAGATGCATACGAATAACGAAGGGGACGGGGGGCTTTACATTGGAGCTCTTCTATTCGCCATGATCATAAACATGTTCAATGGGTTTGCTGAGCTTTCTCTCACTATTGTGAGGCTCCCTGTGTTCTATAAGCAGAGGGACCTGCTCTTTTATCCGGCTTGGGCTTTCACTCTCCCAAACTTTCTTCTAAGGATTCCTATATCAGTTTTAGAGGCAATTGTTTGGATGGTTACCACTTATTACACTATAGGATTTGCCCCTGAAGCTAGCAGGTACTAAAGTACTCAACTTTCAACTCCTAGTATATTTACTTCACCCAATTTATCTACTCAATTTTGTATGTATATATTGGTTTTTAATATTAACCTACTTTGGACTCTTGACAGGTTCTTCAAGCAGTTTTTGGTGATCTTTTTGATTCAACAAATGGCAGCTGGGATCTTTAAATTGATAGCAGGAGTTTGTAGGACCATGATCATTGCCAATACTGGAGGAGCTCTTACTCTTCTACTCGTCTTCTTGCTTGGAGGATTCATTCTCCCTCGAGGTTTTCATCATTAGACCTTTCCTTCGAGCATTAGTCCCTAGTTCATTTTGAAAATCAATGGCATCTATTAAAAAAGACTAGAGGGAGTAGATCAATGGACATTGTGGGAATTTTTATGTGGATGATCAATGGACATTTGATTATAGGTGAAATTCCGAAATGGTGGGTCTGGGGCTTCTGGGTTTCACCACTTTCCTATTCATTCAATGCCCTTGCAGTCAATGAGATGTTTGCTCCGCGGTGGATGAACAAACTGGTAAGGATCACTCAATGTTTGCCCATAAATCATGAATATATGGGTGTGACAAATGCAAAACTATAGATGTGCCTATGCGCCTTCTGCCTCTCAATTACACATTGGCTTGTGTCGAGTAGATAGTTTACAGTTTGAATGGCGTTTTACTACAGCTGCTTTTTTACATCATCATCTTGATAATCGGGTATAATTCTAGGTCTTGTGAATTTGCAGTCATCACAAGGAAATAAACCATTGGGCCTTGCTGTAATGGAGAACTTTGATGTCTTCCCAGAACGCTACTGGTTTTGGATTGGAACCGCTGCCCTATTAGGCTTCACTATCCTCTTTAACGTTCTTTTTACCTTGGCACTCATGTACCTCAATCGTAAGTCTCTCTCTTTCTGATTCATTGTGACGCAGTATTGTCATAATTTCAGTCTAAATCCAATACCTATTTTTTTATAATGATGGGTGTCTGGGTCCTTAGGACCTGACTAGAAGGGGCAGGGAAACCAGCCTCTTAGAGAGTCATTTTCCCCTGCCAATCCCCTCGGTCGCATACACAGCCCACACAACATACGCACGGGTTAAATCAGAATATAATCCTTATGGGTTGTCAATGGAATGGGGTTTCGAACTCAGGACTTCTGCTTCAAGGCAGCGCCCGGCAATCACATAAACACCCTGTTGTTTCTACAATTTATGTTTTAGCTGTATGTTTCTCTTTTTCATTTCTGTTTTCTTGTATTGAACAGCTTTAGGAAAGCCACAAGCTGTTATATCTGAAGAAGCAAACGAGATGGAACAAAACCTGTTTGGATCCAATGGAGAACCTAGAATCAGAAACACTGGTTCCCGAAGAGGTTCTGCCCCTCAATCTTTATCCTCTGCTGATGGAAATAACACACTTAAGTCGCATAAAATTGATTTTTCAAGTCTCTTACGTGATCGACTTGTTGAATGTTATTAACAGTCACAAAAAATAAAAAATAAATTGAATAGTTGATCACCTCCAAAATTTGTTGCTTTTTCCAGGAGTAGTGCAAATGAGTAGTCAAGCCACTGCAGGCCTTAGTCGAAATGCAGACACGGCCCTTGAGGCAGCAACGGGAGTAGCTCCTAAGAGAGGAATGGTTCTTCCATTTACTCCTCTCGCAATGTGCTTTGATGATGTTAGCTATTATGTTGATATGCCAGCGGTATTTAATTCTTGTGTTTGTTTGAGTTTTCTTCCTATTAGTCAATCCTTCTATAATTCAAAGTCCTTTCTACTAAAGGGCTTTCCTGTGGCTTTTATAGGAAATGAAAGAGCAAGGAATCATGGAGGACAGGCTTCAATTGCTTAGGGAAGTGACGGGGGCCTTTCGACCTGGTGTCCTTACTGCACTAATGGGTGTTAGTGGTGCTGGGAAAACAACTCTCATGGATGTTCTGGCTGGTAGAAAGACTGGGGGTTACATTGAAGGAGATATTAGAATATCTGGGTTCCCCAAAAATCAAGCAACCTTTGCAAGAATATCAGGATACTGTGAACAAAATGATATTCATTCACCTCAGGTCACGGTGAAGGAATCCCTGATTTACTCTGCATTTCTACGTCTGCCTAAAGAAGTCAACAAGGAAGCGAAGATGGTAAGAATAGTCATGCTATTATTATATCAATCTGGTAAATGCTACCTCCTGTACTAGGGATTTAGCTGAAAAATTGCTCAGCTGCTAATTTGTATTGTTATTTTATTTCTCACCATCTTAAGCTATTAAGGATTAATGGTCTCCTAACAGATAGGTTGACCAATATTCAAATGTCAGTAGGAGCTTGATAGTCTCATATGTCAGGTATTTGTGGAAGAAGTGATGGAGTTGGTGGAGCTTGCTAATCTCAAAGATGCAATAGTGGGTCTGCCGGGAGTCACTGGGCTTTCAACTGAACAAAGGAAGAGGTTGACTATAGCTGTTGAGCTTGTTGCCAACCCGTCAATCATTTTTATGGACGAACCCACATCGGGTCTAGATGCACGAGCAGCAGCAATTGTCATGAGGACAGTTAGGAACACTGTTGACACTGGCAGAACAGTAGTTTGCACCATACATCAGCCCAGCATTGACATATTTGAAGCTTTTGATGAGGTGACTGTCTAATTGGTGCCTCTGAGCACAATCCATTGTTTCGATATTACGGTGCATCATTTTATGTTAGACAAAATTTGCAACCATGATTAAGCATGCAGATGATGTTTTAAAAATTGTATGTTGTCATAGTTGCTACCTTACTACATCTCCATATTGACGGAACAATTTTATACAGCTTCTGCTTATGAAAAGAGGAGGGCAGGTTATATATGCAGGACCTTTGGGCAGGAACTCACACAAGATCATTGAATATTTTGAGGTGTGAAGCTTTCTCCACTTGTCTTATGTGGCATCTACTGTGTGCTCTTGTATACCAAAAAAAGAATTTACCGTTTTCACTAGTTGATGTGCTTGGAGGTGTCAATATAATGCTATTGAGGCTATTAACATAAAATTAATGGCAATTTTTCCCAAGTTTCTAATTGTATATATCATACAGGCAATTCCGGGTGTTCCAAAAATTAAAGAGAAGTACAACCCAGCTACATGGATGCTTGAAGTGAGTTCGATTGCTGCTGAAGTTAGACTTGGCATTGATTTCGCTGAGCACTATCAGTCATCAGCTTTATATCAGTAAGTGAATAAATGTTTACTTTCTGCCAAGTTAAAGGGGCGTGTTTCTGAGATGTTGAGCGTGGAATATTTCATAATCTGTCCAGTTGAACTATTGAATGCTGATGAGAGAGAAACTAGGAAGTTTACCTGGCATATTTTAAATGCTTAACACTTCTTGACCTTAGAAGCTGTATATCCACATCTTCACCTTTCTTCTCACTGAGATTGTTTTTGCTTGCTTTTGGTTGTAAAAGTTATATCATGCTATTACAATACTTTCATAGGAAACCATTTATTTAATTTGGTCAACTGATGGCCAGAGCATTTAATCTACTTCATATTGCCCTGGCTAATTTCAGTGCCCCAAACATTTATCGTGGCGTCTACCACCACAAGATGGTATTATTATTTCCATGTAGAAGATCTTTAATGATAAATAATAAGTTTTATATGGTATCCAATAGGAGAAATAAGGCATTGGTTAAGGAGCTGAGTACCCCAGCCCCAGGAGCTAAAGATCTCTACTTCCCCTCAAAGTTCTCCCAGTCAAGCTTTGGCCAGTTCAAGTCTTGCCTTTGGAAACAATGGTGGACTTACTGGAGAAGTCCCGACTACAACCTCGTCAGATACTTTTTCACCCTTATTTGTGCACTCATGATTGGTACTATATTCTGGAGGGTTGGCACCAAAAGGTAATGATCTATATATACCTGTATAGTTTTGGTTGAAAGACCATTTCAACAAAATTGAAGTGTCATAAGCTTTTGGAACCGACTCTGTTGCTCTGTTTGGTGTAGAAATAATGCCAATGACCTATCCATCATTATTGGAGCAATGTATGCAGCTGTGCTGTTTGTGGGTATAAACAATTGCTCTACTGTACAACCGATTGTGGCCATTGAAAGGACAGTATTTTATCGTGAAAGGGCGGCCGGAATGTATTCTGCCTTGCCTTATGCACTCGCGCAGGTAACCAACTTTACACAGCTTATATAATATAAAGTGAAACCTATTCGGCATACTTATAAAGTTCTACTTATTTGCAAGTACTAGGGAGCTCCATGACATCCAACCCTTTAACCTTCATTCAGCTGAACAATTGAATGTATCATTGAGTGTTGACGAAAGTAGTGTATATTTTGATGCAGGTATTGATGGAAATACCGTATATATTTTTCCAGACTGTATATTATACTCTCATTGTCTATGCCATGGTGAGTTTTGAGTGGACGGTTCCGAAGTTCTTCTGGTTTTTCTTTATCAACTACTTCACATTCCTATACTTTACATACTATGGTATGATGACTGTATCGATAACTCCAAATCACCAAGTGGCCTCAATCTTTGCTGCGGCTTTCTATGCGCTTTTCAACCTTTTCTCTGGTTTTTTCATCCCCAGACCTGTAAGTATTCCACTCCCAAGTCGCAGTAAATTGACTGTACTTCCAGCAAGGCTCTTAAGTGATGACTGATCATATTAATGATTGCAGAGAATTCCAAAATGGTGGATCTGGTATTATTGGATTTGCCCTGTGGCATGGACTGTTTATGGGTTGATTGTCTCGCAATATCATGACATTGATCAGTTGATTGACGTACCTGGCGAAAATAGGCAGCCAATCAACTTTTACGTGGAAAACCACTTCGGATACCGGAGTGACTTTATGGGTCCTGTTTCTGGGGTCTTAGTAGGATTTACAGTTTTCTTTGCTTTCATGTTTGCTTACTGTATAAAGGTGTTGAACTTCCAACAGAGGTAGAAGGTGGAAGGCTCTATATAAGCTAAATTTTCACCCCTTTTCTCGCTTTTTAGAATAGCCAAGACTCTGTATAAATGTTAGATGAAAGTTCTATTCAGGCAATAGAGGGAGGTGCGAGGGATATTTTGTGTACTGTTATAGTTCCTTGTGGAAGACAAGACATCCCTTGTATATGTTCAGCCAAGATTCCATACCGAAGCATTACGGCCATTTTAGGCATGTTTCTAGCGTCTTTGCCTAGGTTCAAAGCTTCACTGGGGTGTAAAGGTTTCAAATTAAGGCTTCATTATGTCTGAACCGGCCAAGATTGATTGGATGGCACCTTAGTGCTACTCTTTTGTCATTACTTTCATTTGTTTTCTAAGCTTTATTACCCATTCATCAGCCTAATTAAAGAAAAATGCCATTTGATATATTAATCAGTCCCCATCAGCATAATCTTTCTTTCAATAAAGCCTCGGAATGCCTCTCTCTCTAGCCTATTTGGGGACAAGTATGTAAAATTAGATTCAGCAACACACGCCAAGCGCCTTGAAGCTCTCCATTTAGAAAAAAAAAATGATCTGTTTAATGGCTGTTTTAGTTCGGGATAGTTACATAGCTAGACCTCGTCAGTTCAGTCCAAAATTCACCTACATGCCCTCGGCTCTATTGGTCCAACTCCCTCTTAAACGGCACGCATGTTCACGTTTGACAAGCAAGCTACTTACACTTTTTCTTTCATTGAAAAGAGACTGGCAACATGCGACATGTATCAGTCAAAATGATTAGAATTGGAATGAGTTTCGTTACGAAGAAGAATTTGACCGAGTCGCAACCTGTAATTATCCAAAACATTCACCAAGAATTGGAATGAGTCTCTAATGTAAATAACATTCACCAAAATTTGCCGAATTATCATATCATGATCTTACAAACAAATCACGATCTTGACGTTTCTGCTACTTTGGCGCAACAAGAGTCCTCAATCCTCAAGAAACTACTATTTGGTCTGCACCTTCTTATATAAAAAATGAATAAAAAATGTTTTCATGACGGGTCACCGTGATTATATAAATATGTCATAATCCATAGACAATCTCTATGTACTACTTTAGCACCCTTCACTGGCTTGTTCACAGTGCCCGGCCAGACTTTACACGTCTATACAAAAATGTTACACTTATCTATGCTAAACGCTCGCCTAGCATTTGCAGTGATGACCACATGAGCCTACACATAAGGCGATACAGGTTTTTTTTTACAACAAGGGGTATCCCAGTTCTTAGGATCCGACTGGAAGGGGAAGGTTCATGATATCGTGTTACACTGTTGCATTTGTTCAAAATTACTGACTATCAGATCAAAATCCTAGGCTGGTCACTGGTGCCTGCTTTTAGTTTAGGGTGCCTTTTCAGGCGTTTCTGTTAAAAATGTAAACTAACAGATCAAATCCAAACAAGTCTGATGCTGAAGCAGTTGACTGAGTCAGTTCAAATCAAACTGAGAGACAGCTGGGAGCAGGAAGCCGGTCAGATCACGAGTTAGGACTGAACATTTATCGAAGGATAAGTATGAGTTAGGTAATTAAGCAACAGTTCACGACATGTGCATGGACATCCTTCTTGTGTTGACGTAATGCGTGCATATTCACAAGTAATGTTGAATTTGTGGTCATTGTAGAAATTTGCATCAAATTTCGGTGTGTCTCACGCGCTGGCTCTACGGAAAAGTAATTTAAAGAAGAATTTCTTCCCAAATAATCAAATTAAGGCGACTATGCACCACTGACTTTTAAAAGGTAATTATCTAATTAACTTGCCCTATTCAATTCTTATTTTTTTTCCTATTCTCTTGTTGACCCATAAAAATTGTCTTTTTATTATTACTCTTATGATGTTTTAGTAAGGTAAATTTGGACTTTAAATAAGCAATAAGACAAAAAAAAGGAAGTAAAGATATGCTATAATATCTTAAAAAAATATTAAAAAATGAAGAGAATTTACTCTAATTAATAATAAAAATTTAGAGCCTCTAGGATATAAATACAACTTCTTAATTCTTACCTTCGTTCTTGCTACTACAATTTTTGTTAAATTTCATCTTTACTACTATAATTTGCCGACCGATCACACTTGTTCCCTCCTTCCTACCACTATTTATTTGTATGATATTTAAAAAATAATATTTATTTAAAATATCTAGTTATACCTATTGAAAAAGTTGGGTTTAATGAGCTTGAAATGACTGTCTAGTTACACCTATTTAAAAAAGTTCTGTTTAGTGAGCTTGAAAATGAAACTGTTATCTAACACTTTCAAAAAATGGCAAATCGTTGTAGACGTGTAAAATATTGTAGACATTTTATTTTCATAATATGTCTTAATTAAAAAAGCACATGTATATAGTCATATTTTAATACATACTTTGCCTTAGTTAAAATAGTATATTTTATTATACTTTATTTTCATCATTTATTTTATAAATTTTACAGAAATTGTATGCCCCTCCCCATTGAAATTCCTGCTCCGCCCCCTACTATACACGGTAATGTTGAACAGTGCCGAGCCATCTATATGAGCCTGTCTAGTTCATACTGGCAAACCACCGTAAGTAATTTTGTTGAAGGTGCAGGCTTGCAGCTAAAGTATATCACGTTGACCATTTTTCTGCCTTCACTTCCCCTTATATATTGAATAACCAGAGGCAGACCGAAATTCACAGTAGCTAGTTTCATTTCCTTTGTCCCCTCCAAAATGGCCACCAGTGCATGCTTATTCTCTGTTTGCCTTGTTTTCCTACTTACATTACCAGCTCATGCGCATAGACAACACCTTACAACATGTCTAAAGTCCGGTGGAGTGACCAACATAACGATGTTCTACAGCACGGCATATCTATCTGTCCTCAATGGCTCTATCCAGAACCTCAGGTTCGCACAACCTCTGCTAGACAAGCCCCTGGCCGTCATTTCCCCTTCAACCAAGCATCAAGTAGCAGTTTCAATTAGGTGCGCCAGGAAAGGTTCATGGACGGTAAGGCTGAGGTCCGGTGACCACAGCTACGAGGGTCTCTCCTCCTACGCCGATGCGCCATTTGTGCTCATTGACCTCATGAACATGAATCGAGTGCAGGTGGACCTGGACTCGGAGACGGCCTGGGCCGAAGCCGGTGCCACACTCGGCGAGCTCTACTACGCTATCGCCAATTCAAGCAAGGCCCATGGCTTCTCCGGCGGCATGTGTGCCACGGTTGGAAGCGGCGGGCACATCAGCGGTGGTGGCTATGGCGCGCTTTTAAGGAAGTACGGGCTGGCAGCCGATAACGTGGTAGATGCCATGCTAGTGGACGCGAAGGGCCGGATTCTCGACCGCCGAGCAATGGGCGAGAAGGTGTTCTGGGCCATCCGGGGTGGCGGAGGCGGCAATTGGGGGGCGGTCGTCGCCTGGAAGGTCCGTATGCTAAGAGTTCCCGAAACCGTGACCGCCTTCCGGGTTAGCATCAGAGGCTCAGCCGGGAGAATGGCAGAGTTGTGGTACAAATGGCAGCTAGTTGCACCGAGTTTGGAAGACGAGTTCTTCCTCCAGACTGCAGTCTTTGCAGGAAACGACCAAACCAATTCGATCACCATGGTGTTCGTGGGTCTTTTCCTAGGACCCCGCTCTTCTGCTCTCAGCTCCATTGACAAGGCATTCCCAGAGCTGGGAGTTACAGTACAAGATTGCAAGCAACTCAGTTGGGCTGAAGCCATAATCTACATTAGAAACGACCCGAATGTTCAATCTGTCTCAGACTTGCTAAACCGGTTCTCGTACACGAAAACGTTTACCAAGTCAAAGGCAGACTTTGTGAAGTCTCCCATCCCAAAATCTGCACTGATCGGAGCTTTGGAGTTGGTGGCACGGCAGCCTAAAGGAACATTACTGTTGGACCCTTACCGTGGAATGAATGATAGGATCAACAGCAATTCCATTCCTTTTCCTCACAGGGCAGGCAACCTTTATGCAATCGAGTATTCTGTAGATTGGGAAGAAGAGGATGACAGAGAGAATGGA
Source organism: Houttuynia cordata (assembly GCA_039654745.1). NCBI lineage: Eukaryota > Viridiplantae > Streptophyta > Magnoliopsida > Piperales > Saururaceae > Houttuynia > Houttuynia cordata. The sequence continues at coordinate 52,820,683 of CM077502.1, read as the reverse complement.
CGGGGGTACATAGACTGGATTAGGAAGATTTACGAGTACATCTAAGAAGCACGGATACGAAAACGGCGACACGATACGACACGATACGGACACGGCGACACGCCATTTTTCTAAAAAGTAGGATACGACACGGCTAATAAAAAAATATTTATTATTATTTATAAAATATTATTATAAATTTATAATTCAAAAATTAGTTTCATTCGTAATTTTTTATATTTTTATATTTTTTAATAAAAATTTCTTATATTATGGGCTCTTATATTATGGCAAAAAAAAACTGTTTTAGTTTATTGTACATTAATAGTCAATGTATATATATGTTGCATTCAAGACAGGTTATGGTGATGACGAAAGCTGGGAGTGATAGATAGCAGGACAGTCATGTGGTACTACACTGACACTGGGCATGGTGATGACGAAAGCTGGGAGTGATAGATAGCAGGACAGTCATGTGGTACTACACTGACACTGGGCAGGTGGTACTACACTGACAATTATCCAGGCGATCCATTCATTCCTCATCTACTCCATGCTAGCTGTAACACCTACTGCCCTTTCTGACACGGCCAAATTCCCGTGTCCCGCCGTATCCACAAGTATCCCTTTTTTTTTTTTTTTTTTTTTTAGAAAAACCGGCACGGACACGCAGGCAGCCGTGTCGCCAGCGTATCCGTGTCGGATACGTGTCGGATACGGACACGGCTGCCATTTTGCCGTGTCCGTGCTTCATAGGAGTACATGAAGCCTTATGTTGCCCAAAATCCTAGGACGGTTTACGTGAACAACGTGGACCTTGACCTCGGGAGGATAGACTGGAGGAACTGCACCATGACTGGGGAGGAGGCGGTGGAATCAGCCAGGGGCTGGGGCGAGAAGTATTTCTTGGGAAACTACGATGAATTGGTTAAGGCGAAGACGGTGATAGATAGGCTTAATGTGTTCAGGCACCCTCAGAGCATCCCTCCATTGACTCTAGCTGGTGCATGTCCATTTCCATGAGGTTTGTCTTATGCAAATAAAGGTCGTCATGTGTGTGTGTGGGAAACCAGAACACAGACCAAGTCTTACAGATTTACGTGATTTATGCATTTTTGAAGTGGAAGAATTGTACGCGTCACCGCCTGAAATCTGTTATTCTTTGACATAGAATTGGTCAACAGAACTTTAGTAATGAGCGAAATGTAGTTTTTGTTAGTCGCTGTAGGACTCCACCAAAAAATCCTACCCTACCCGATCCAGATGGATCTAACTCCACATTGACCTAGGTTGGGTCCGGTCGGGTCCTATCTCGAGTAGGGTAGGTTGCATGAATAAAAACCCCGCTTCGATTTTGGGTAGGGTAGGATTTGGCTGCAAAATACCCGAGAACCAACCCTCCCCGAAATGTAGTATATAAATCCCTAGTTTTCCTAGTATATGTAAATTAAATTAACTTTATGTTTGGTCATTTTGGATTATTGTAATTATACTAACTATTTTCTTAAAAATTATATTATTTATTTTTCATATTAGATTAGTATATATATGAATGAATGTGGTTATTTAACATAGTTTAATGTGAGACCAAATAGGTTCAATTCTATTTTTAGAACCGATTTAACTCAAGATGGAATCTAGGTTCCTATCTCTAGTTCTCGAAAATTGCAAATTCTACTATAGGTATGGTAGGTTCCCGGAATTGTGAGTATAATCTCAGGCAGAATCGGGTTTAGGATTCTTGGGTCTTATCACGGGTAAGGTAGAATTCTGCTATACCTAAGATCAGGGGCGGATCCACGTTATAGCTATGGTGGTCAATTGACCCCCATGGCTTTGGATTTTTTCCAAACCCCCTTCCATTATCCTGACCCCTATATCAAAAATCACTTACCCCTATTAAGTGACTCAAGATGCATTTGGGTCATATTTTTGCATTTGCTTAACTTTCTAAAAAAAAATCAAAGCTTAGTTAGTTTTCATGGCTAAGAATCCTACGTCCGCCCCCTGCCTAAGATAACCCGACCCAGGATGCAACCCTAAGTCTCTGCCTTTAAAAACTTTCATGATAGGTATTGATTGATCGTCTTTAGTAGAACAGCTATCACACTATTTTTTAAAAATTTGTATGTAAAAATAGTATGTTTCCTTTTAAATAAGATTAAAACATAGATAAACACTCCCTCATTCTATTTTAATAACTGTTATGTAGGTTCCTAAGTCAATTAATTTTGAAGGATGGAGTACCTATATAACTAATAAAATTGTACCTTTACTTGTATTAAAAGTAAAATAATATTAAAATCATAGTCCAATACTCTTTCCGTCCTATTCAAATAATTTTATTGGTTTCCTAAATGAATAAATTTAGGCAAAAAAGAATTTTAAAATTGATTTAATCTTTATATAATTTAATTCTATTAACTTTACTTCATGGAAGAATATAGAATCATATAATGGATCATCAGGTACGTTATGACCTTTTTCATGATTTACATACGACATAATCAACATCATGCATAATTATAAATCCTTTGTCTGATACCATAAAAAACCTTTTTTAATTTTTATTCAGTTGGTTGTATTATAGATTGTTACTTAAGTTAAATTTTTAAGTCATTACACATTGGATATTCATGATGATTATTTATCAGGTTTGGGTTAATTAAGAGTTGTTAAAAAATCAAAATTTTCAAGGTTAGTGCAGTATATTTGCGAGTATTTTCATAGTGCATACATAATTAGACATGAAGCATACAACATACAAAGACTGATTATTGATAAAAGTAATGCTGCTAAATAAACCATTTATGACAAGCAATATAGTGGTTTTGGAGATAAATGTTTGGGATAACCATTATACTATATCGTTTTAGGTACTGGTTGATATAAAGTTCAATATTATTGCTTAATTAGTCAAAATTAACTATTTTATTTTAATATGCTAAACTCATGTTCTTTCCTATGGACAAAAAAATATCAACCGGCTTGACTTCACATGCTATATCCAATCGAAGTATTTTATAGACAAGCACTATTTTAAAGAAAATACAACAAGCCCTCCACATAGCAAGAGAAGAAGTAATTAAATGGGATAAATGAGAAGGAAAAAAGAATGCAATAGAAGTAGAGGAAATTTTTTTGGAGAAGAGATATTAAACCCTCTACTTACCATGTAAATAAAAAACTTGAAGTCACTAGACGTAATTCCACATTAGTTATAGCATTACTACCATGATCAGTATGCTAGCCAAACATGTGTATATATGTTAAGTACAAGTAGTTTACCAAAAAAAGAACAAGAAAAACAGACTGGGATAATTGAGGTGCCTCTGCTTTAAATCAATCTTCTTATTACTTTCAAAACAATTCATACTTGAAATATCAACAAAGCAGAAGGTGTTATCGCAGAAATTCTGAAACAAATTTTCCATTCTAAACGAACTTTACCAAAGGGAATATTGTTGTGGTGAAAATTCACACGTTTAACATATCCACCTCAACAAAAGTTTTCGCACCCACTGAACCAAAGCAAAGCCAAATCAGACAGATTAGCATGTACAAAGTGAAACTTTCTATAAAGGTGTCAATCAACCACTAGTTCAGATTGAAAGAGAGAGAGAGACCAGTTTACATGAGATTATTCTTATATAGCTTGCATAAACCAAATCATCTCTATCCGTTTGATTAAGATCTAACGGTGAGTGTCAAATCACAAGGAAGGTGAGTGTGAATCATCACCGCCGTGAGATCACACCGTGCTCATGCAAGCTATATGTGAACAATCTCATTTAAACTTTTCATATATATATTTTTCCAAGGTCATTGGAAGAATTGAAAAAATGTCTTGCTAATTCATTTCATTTTTATTGGGTACAGTGCCGGATTTTGTAGACATAAAAAAAGGAATTCTCTTCGGATTTTCATCCACAATATGTATTCTGCCAAAACGGGCCATACAAACGTTTTCTTACTTTTTTGATAGGATAAGCCTTCCCTTAGAAGTTAGAAACCTAAGGAAAGGCAGGGGAGGGAGGTACATTACTACGAGAGACAATGTTTCCCTTCCAAACAATTCATGTAAACGCAATCGAGGCTATGCCCAAAAGACACATGATTTATGGATCGCTCTAATTGTAAGCTTCTGAACCCTGTTTCTTATAACATGCATGGAATTCTATCCATTTTTGAATTGTTTTCAGGTGCCGACATGGAGCACGTGTTGAGAACTTGCAGTGAGGATCTTCCCCTATGTTCTAATCTTTCCATCTGGGCCGTTGGCATAGAGAATGGACCCATCCTCTTCTGGTTTCTTGTGCTTGGTCAAATGGTGGCGAACTAACTCGTCAGTTCTCTAGTAAACTGCCAAGAAAACGTAATAAATTTCTTAACACATACACATAATTTAGATCCACCACGCGGACTCTGTGCATGCAATTTGCAAGTTTCCTTTATCTTCCTTGAAATACTTGTGGCAGATGAACATGTCGAAGCACCAATTTCTGCCTTCAATTCTTCTCTTCGTGCTTTGATCTCTTTCACATGGGAAATCCCAAGTGGTGGTTGTTACTATCCTTCTTCTTCATCATTTTCCTCTCGTCTGGTGCACGTACTGAAGATATAGCTTCATGCTTAACTAAGCACAAAGTCAACAACTTCACCAACCCTTCCAGCCCATCATACAATCATCTTTTCGACCTCTCCATCAAGAATCTCCGTTTTACAAAACCCTCCATTAATAGCAAACCCCTGTTGGTCATCTTCCCAAACAATCTGGAGCAAATGCTCTACTCTTTCCAGTGCTCTCGAAACTCGTCGGCGACCATCAGACTCCGGTGCGGGGGGCACAGCTATGGGGGCTTCTCGTCCGTGGGGGAGACCCCGTTCGTGGTCATAGACATGATGAACCTTAATGATATCGAGGTGGAGGTGGAGCAAGAGACCGCCTGGCTCCTCGGCGGCGCCACGCTCGGACAAGTCTACCATGAAATCGGAACGTCGAGTAACAAACACGCCTTCCCTGCAAGCATGTGCCCCACTGTGGGGTCTAGTGGCCACTTCAGTGGTGGCGGATATGGTGCACTAGCTAGGAAATGTGGTCTCGCCGCCGATAACGTGGTGGATATAACCCTGATCGAACCTTGGGGCCACATGCTCACACGGGAGGACATGGGGGAGGAGATCTTCTGGGCGATCCGAGGCGGCGGAGGTGGCAACTTTGGGGCGGTGGTTGCTTGGAAGATCAAACTCTGCAGAGTTCCAGAAATGGTCACGGCATTTCAAATGAGCAGAAGTGGCAGCCCTAGCCAAATGGCCCAGCTGTGGCATAACTGGCAAGTGACTGCGCCCAACTTGCCTGATGACTTCTTTGTGATGATTAAGATCACTCCGGCAACTACAGGAGTGGAGCTGAGCTTCATGGGCTTGTTCCTAGGGCCAAAGGCGACGGCGGTTTACTCCCTGAAGCGTGCGTTTCCCCAACTGGGAATTGCCATGCATGAGTTGCATGAGATGACCTGGCTCCAGTCTGTGGTTTACTTGGCACGCTCGAACTTAATTAGAGGCGTCGACGATCTGAAGGACAGGTTCTTGTTTGACAAAACATTCTCAAAGATCAAATCAGACTTCGTGAGAGAGCCAATTCCTGAGGAAGGAATCAGAGGTGCGCTTGAGTTGGTGGCGAAGCAGCCCAAAGCCTTCCTGGCACTGAGCCCATACGGCGGCGCCATGGGCAGGATAAGAAGCGATGCTATAGCCTTCCCCCACAGAGCTGGCAATCTTTATTCGATTGAGTATATGGTGAGCTGGATAGAAGACGACGAGCGTTCGAACAGCGAGTGCACTGACTGGCTGCGCAGCATCTACGCGTACATGACACCGTATGTGTCAAAGGGACCTAGGGCTGCGTATGTTAATGATGTGGACCTCGACCTTGGGGCGATGGACTGGACCAATAAAAGCATGTCTGGTGCTCAAGCTGTGGAGGTAGCAAGGGCTTGGGGTGAGAAGTATTTCTTGGGAAATTATGATAGGCTGGTGAAGGCCAAAACTCTGGTGGACCCTTATAACGTGCTTAGGCATCCCCAGAGTGTTCCACCTCTGAGTCGCTAAAGCTAAAAGACAAGTTATGTGCTGATAAATGTGATGGAATATATTATCCTTCATATGCTAGTAAATGTGGCCAGCTCAATAGATAAAAGTGACGAGTCCATTGCCATGTGAAATGAGTGCTTAAGGTAGCGTTTTTCTTTTTGGCTTTTTAGTGAACGGAAAAAGTGCTAAGTTATCCCAAAGCAGATTACAAAATTTTAAAATGGGGAAATCAGAAGTGAGAAGACAAACATGAAAGATCCATGGAATACTATCCGCTCTCTCGTCGGAGCCGGCTCTTTGATATTTATGAAAAAAAGAGGAGGAGAAGAGGACTATGCTTCTTTTCCTAAATTGCAACACTCAGTGCAATTTACCCATCCACAATGGACCAAAGGTGGCGAAAACAATGTCACCATCACAACCCAGTAATCTCTATCTGCGTTTCATTTTAAAATACTTAAGTCAGTTGGGTGGACAGAAAACCACCCAAATATAAAGCTCGAATGATTTGTTGCCAAAAGAATGCTCCAATGATCGCGACTGCCTGCTCGTCTTCTCCCGCTCATTCTTTTCTATCTTCCAGCATGCTAGGGCCCATTTAAGATAAGCCATTTCGTTCTTATGAAGCTGACATGGGCTCACATCATAAAATGCATCATTGTTACCATTTACATTTCTGGTTTCTCCTGAAAAATGAGATAATTACCATGTGATTTGGCTTGTTCTTCGTGCACATCGAGTATGTCCAAGCACCAAGGCGTTTCAACTTATATATAAGAAATCTTACACAAGAAAAAAATGTAAAGATAAGAAATGTAGTGAACCATCTTCTTTCATTTCCCTGTAGTATCATAGAGAATAGATTCTCGGGAAGATGATTAATGCTTGGTTACGCCCAAGTTCTAAGCTGCTGAAGAACTAGAAGAATAGAAGGCTGATTTTTTTTAGGACAAATAAAAAACCTCAATTGTTTATCAATCAGAGTCTTGAGATCGTGTGATATCAATCAGACAGTGCCGGTAATACAAGGGCGTAATAGATTTTTAATTCCCAGAGGCCGTTTAAATTACTTTGCCCTTCAAATCTTCGTCTGGGCCCCTTGTGAGTTGTGAACTTGTGATGCTGTGTCGCCAAAAAAAACCTTGTGATGCTAAGCATATTCCAAAAGGGAAATGATATTTGTACAGCAAATTCTTACACATTTCCATACACATCATCTGTGTATGGAAATGGGGGACACAGAGGTCGACACGTTAGTTAAGGACGTGACCCCAAACAAAGACAGGGCTATGCACCGCTCAGCAGTGACGCGTTGCAGCATCTTCCCAAATTTCCCTATCCTGCACTCCACGTGCTTATTCTCCTATTTAGGGGCTGTTTGGGGCGTGATTACCTTGGGGCTGTCTTGTTTCCTTGAGGAAACTCTCATCTCACTCACAGAATCCTGCACTTTAAAAAGAAGATAACTTGCCCTGGGATTTAGGATATCTGTTTCGTAGCTGCTTCATTTGTTTACTGACTGTTCGTATCATTCATTCATTTGATGCTTAAGTTGTTGGTATCGTCATTTGGTTTTTTTTTTGTACAAATTGTTCTTTTGCTTTTAGTTTAAGGAAGGCCATGAAAGTGATGAAACAAAATGCAAGGATAGGGCAATACACATTTCCTCTGGCTCTTAAGGCCAGACCACCGTAGGTAGGGTGGTGCCACCGACAAGAGGTCTCTACGAAGACAATTCTTGGTCGTAATTAGCTAGGGGATCATTTTTTAGGGGGGTAGAATAGTTAGGGGATCAGGCTTGGTAGCACAAGATTGTGGACTTGACCATACGACTCTTGGATCCAAAAAAAAATAGAAGGCCCTTCACACCCCTATTTTTCCTTGGACTTCAATATGAAAGCCAATATGTTATATGTAGACATTTGAATTTGCGATGGACCATTTGAAACAATGAACATTACCACAACATTCTCATACATAGCCTTGCATCATTATTTTGTAAGATACTATATGATTTGAGGTAAAAAAATGACAAGAAGTTACATGATTTTTTTGGCGCACAGTCTATTATGAAACTCGGTACACTTCTGGCGATATGAATTAAGAACAGGAAGGCGGGGCCCGCAGATAAGAATCTTGTTTCTTGGAAGCAGGTGGTCCTAAAACATACAAAGGTCGGGCATAGCCGATTCTCCAAGTCTCAAGACTCTCAACGCCGGCTCATCCCTCCCAGATGACCTTCTAGAAAGAGAGAGAGAGGCCGAGCCAGTGAGCCAGAACCTCCTGCTCAGTCACAGCTGACCCTCTCTCCCAAGCTTTAAAAAAAGTGTCTAAAAACGGAAGACTTTCTGTCTAGAGTCTCCTCCCCTGCCTTTTTATATCAGCACTCTCCAGTAGAATCGCCATGATTTCGTTCAACAGATGCGGCGCTCTGGTAAAACACCCATATATCTCCACCGGCTTCCTTTTCAAAACAGTTAAAAATTCACTTACAAAGAAAAGTCATGTCCTTATCCCATCTTAAATGGTCGTCCTGTTCGACCTTCAAAGCCATGAATATTTTTTTCCACATTTTTCTTAATAATATCATACCTACTAATTTGGCACAGAAAACTGATGTGAATAGCATAATTGATTTTTGGGTATAAAAGGCAGTGTGGTGTTGCTGCTTACCGCATCGCTTCTTCTGCTGTTCTTGCTTGACCATCTTCTTCTTCTAGCTGCTGTCCTTGGCAGAGACGAGCCAGGTTCCTCGTACTAGTGGGAACAGCTACCTGGGCGGGAAACGGGCAACTGCGGGGTCTAATGGAGAGTACACTCAAGGAGATTAGAGACGGGGCTTCCGTCTTGGACATGGACCCCAATTCCACCGTCGGAGGCGGCGTTGAGGATGCCTACGGCGAGGATGTCGCTACTCAGGATCACCCCATTACCCCCTGGACCGTCAGTGTTGCCAGGTGAATAAAATAAGTAAAAAAAATTGTCTTTTTTTTTTTTCGTTTTTTGGTGTCTCTTTTCATGAAAAATATGGTTTCTTTGTTCTGTCTTTAGAAGTTTGGTGCAGATTTTGTTGTTTTTAATGTGATATGATATAATTTGACGGTTTATATGTTTCATTTCTTTAATGTAAGAAAAAAAAGGCTGAAACCAAGACTTTTTTACGCTAATAGACCCTCGTGATGCTGGTGCTTTGTCGGGTTTGATCTCGGTGCTTTCACAGGTTTCCTTGATTAAATGCTATTGTAGTCTGGAATTTTCAACAATTTTCACATTCACTGATCTAGAAGATTGGTTGATGAATATGAAGAGATGACGCTTTATATAATAACCATTCAGATTTTAATTACTAAAAAGCTTTGTAGACAGTTTTGGTATTATCTGTTTAGTTTGAATTGCCTCTGTTTATCTGAGTCCTGTCGGGAATTGAATCCGTCCCCACCTTCGACACAAGACAGCATGACTTGAACCGATTCTAATGACAATTTTTGGTGAATACGGATTGATCCCCACATTATGTTATGCTTCGCGTTGTCTGTAATTATGTACTCTGATGATCATGGCTTTAATTAATCCTATGCGCAGTGGGTATTCATTGTTGAGGAACCCTCACCACAACAAAGGGCTTGCCTTCACTGAGAAGGAGAGAGATGCACACTACCTACGAGGCCTTTTGCCTCCAGTATGTGTGTCTCAACAGCTTCAGGTATGTCAGCCTTTTTGCATTCTTGTTTATGTGCTTCACATTCTGCCCTGGCCTTGCTGACTGCTTGTTGCTGCCTTGACTTCCAGGAAAAGAAGCTCATGCACAACCTTCGTCAATATCAAGTTCCGTTGCAGAGGTACATGGCGCTCATGGATCTTCAGGTAATGTGCTGATCACATGCTTTCAGTTAATTAGCTTACTTTTTCCTTGGATGTCGTTATATATGATCATTGCCTTATTTCAGGAAAGAAATGAAAGGTTGTTCTACAAGCTTCTCGTTGATAATGTTGAGGAGTTGCTGCCAATTGTGTACACTCCAACTGTTGGTGAAGCTTGCCAGAAATATGGGAGCATTTTTAGGCGGCCTCAGGGTCTCTATATTAGTTTGAAGGAAAAGTATGCCTCTTTAGATTCTCCTTTATATTATATAACAGATAACAGACAAGAGATGTAAGAGATTGTTTAGAGCAACATCACATGTAGTTGGGCTTTGACAGGGGAAAGATTCTTGAGGTATTGAAGAACTGGCCTGAGAAGTCTATTCAGGTTATTGTTGTTACTGATGGTGAACGGATTTTGGGTCTTGGAGATCTTGGCTGCCAGGTAAAGCATTATTTTCTTTAGGTGTTTCTCTTGCAACTTGAGTATGAGATTAGATGGAGAGTAAGTCGTCCTTCTACATTATGTATTAAATATCTGTACTTTGAAATTTTGAAGGGTATGGGAATACCTGTTGGAAAGCTTGCTCTTTATACAGCACTTGGCGGTCTTAGGCCTTCCTCCGTAAGTATTCCAATTTCTTATGTTCTAGTTGCCGTGAAAATTGTAATTTTGTATCATTTCTTGCAGTGCTTGCCTATTACGATTGATGTTGGAACCAATAACGAAAAACTGTTAAACGATGAGTTCTATATAGGATTGAGACAGAAGCGGGCAACTGGCCAGGTCTTTTACCTGCTATATTCATTTATTTGTTTGAGTATAATTATAGGTTTTTCATATTCACCGGTGTTAGTATTTGCTTTTATAGGAATACTCGGAGCTTCTCCATGAATTCATGTCCGCTGTTAAGCAGAACTATGGGGAGAAAGTCCTTATACAGGTTAGTAAATGGTGCTGAGATATGCAGCTGAGATAATCATCGACTCCAATGCCTAATGTTGTTTTCTTCTTGTTTTACAGTTTGAGGATTTTGCAAACCATAACGCTTTTGAGTTGCTTGCAAAATATCGTACCACACACCTTGTATTCAATGATGATATACAGGTGATTGCGCTCTCAACATAATTTATGATATTGTGTAATGCCACTTCTTGGTAATAACTCTAGAATTACACTGCAATAATGTCCATTGCCTGATCGTAGTATCTTGCTAAGCTTATTACATATGTACTGCAGGGGACAGCTTCAGTTGTTCTTGCAGGGCTCGTTGCAGCATTGAAATTACTCGGTGGGAGTTTAGCCGAGCAGACTTTCTTATTCCTTGGGGCTGGCGAGGTGAATTAATATTGCCAGTGCTGGATTGCTTCAGTTTCCCTGTGCCTTGTTTTGTGCAATAGATTGCTATAGTTTTTATTTTTATTTTCTGAATGGTCATGTGCCACATTTTTTTCTTTTCTCTTTCTTTTGTTTTTTGGGTTCTAAATGGCTTAGTTGCGTTCTTATAGTTTGTTACAGTTGACAATAAAGAATATGTTCCATGCACTTAAAAGGAGTTCTCCTGTTGCAGGCTGGCACGGGGATAGCTGAGCTCATAGCCCTAGAGATGTCAAAACAGGTACCTGAATTAGACATTTTTGTAAACTTTAGGTTTTTTGGGCACTTGTAAACTTTAGTTTGATTTTACAATTCTTGGTAGGTTTTTTTAGAAAGCGTTTTATCGAATTCGTATTTATAAATTATTATGATGCTATCCAGGCAAAGGTCCCTGTGGAAGAAAGCCGCAAAAAGATTTGGCTGGTGGATTCCAAGGTAATGCATTTGCTTGCATTCTTTTTCATTTGTATTATTTTCTAGTTTATTAGCTTAATAATTCATTTCAATTTCATTTATAATGCTGAATCACTTTTCAGGGTTTAATTGTTAACTCGCGCAAGGAATCCCTTCAACCCTTTAAGAAGCCATGGGCCCATGAACATGAACCTGTTAAGAATCTCTTGGATGCTGTAAAGGTATGAATGAAGGAGCCGAACATATCCATATAAGTCCATGTAGGCATTTAGAAAAATGTTTCTTTGCTCTGTAGCATCTTATGTGCTTTCCTTCGGGCATTGTATTGTGTACTTTGAGTTTCTTTCTTTCATTTTTGTGGGAGCAAATACGCTGTGTCTTTGTTTATTGTTGAATCATGAATGGCATGCTTCATTTCACAGGTGATCAAGCCAACTGTCTTGATTGGATCATCTGGTGTCGGTAAGACATTCACGAAAGAGGTCGTTGAAGCCATGGCCTCCTTTAACGATGTATGTTTTCTCCCTCCCCCCCCCCCCCCCCCCCCAACTCTCTCTCTCTCCACACACGAACACTCACTTCGGTGCAATTGTTGTAATGCAGAAACCACTTATTTTGGCTCTTTCAAATCCAACTTCCCAATCAGAGTGCACAGCTGAAGAAGCATACACATGGAGCAAGGTATGAATTTTTTATGTGTTATGTTGGGTACATGAAAGTTCAATTAAGATGTAATAACTTCATTTTTTTAATTATTTGTTAGGGTTGTGCAATCTTTGCTAGTGGGAGCCCATTTGATCCTGTTGAGTTGGATGGGAAGACGTTTTTTCCAGGCCAGGTTGGTTTTGTTTTTCTTTCTTTTTGGATGGCTGTGATACTCGGTCAAAAGCTGGTCTTATATGCTTATTATGTCTGATTCAGGCAAATAATGCATACATCTTCCCCGGATTTGGTTTGGGCTTGATAATTTCTGGAGCTATCCGTGTCCATGATGACATGCTTCTTGCAGCCTGTAAGTATTTTCATGCTTACGTGAAGAATGGTGAAAATTTGGAGAGGCACATATTGAGCTAATGTTGTTTCCTGTAAATAGACGTGTTCTTATTTTTTTGATTGGTAAGACTAACGCGACCTTACACACTATATGCTGATGGGATTAAATCCTTGGACCTCTCCCTCAACCGAGAGAGATCCAATTAGCCTGACTAAGAGTGGATTGGCAGATACAGATGTGTTTTTCTGTTTGGTGATGGGCACAGAATCTAGGTTCCTATTTTATGTATATGGCATATATTTATCTGATGAATGTTTGACTTTTTCTTCTATTTTGCAAAACAGCGGAAGCTTTGGCTGGACAGGTGACACAAGATAACTTAGACAAGGGGCTGATCTATCCCCCATTCTCCAGCATCAGAAAGATATCAGCTCATATTGCTGCAAATGTAGCTGCTAAGGCATATGAGCTTGGTGAGTATTCGGATGCAGTTATTAAACGGTTTTTTAGTAAAAAAAAATGCACAAGGAACGTCTCAGCTTAATTGTTTGAATTGATTTATAGGTGTGGCAACCCGGCTTCCACGACCAAAGGATCTGTTGAAATATGCAGAGAGTTGCATGTACAGCCCTGCCTATCGCACTTATCGCTAGATATATTCCCACAGATTTGTAGCTGTTGGGTTTGTCGGCCTTTGCAGTCTTTGGTTGTAATAACTGCAACAAACTTTGTCGTTCTTCCGTTTATTTAGCTTCAGTCTCGTGTTATGTTTTTGCTTTTTTCGTGGTTGGTTGTATGGGAATGTTTAGTGTTCTCTGCAGCCTTTTTGGTTCTTTTGTCCTATGTAGCCTTGTTACTGCTGCTATGTTTCTTTTAAAATAAGCAAAGATCTTTAAGCTACATTTGCCCCTTGCATTCGTTTCCTTGTTCGTGGACGAGCACGTACTAGCGCATATATGATAGCTTTTGGCCTCTTGATCAACCTAGTGCGACATATTTTCCCCAAATCTTTCCATTTTACTGAAGGATAGTTCAATCTCACTGGTGTTTGCTAAATTACAAAGAGAACACTTGTTTTGCTTTAGTAACCAGGTAACAGACACATGTTCAATTGAGTTGTAAGAGTAAACTTTTCTTGTGTCTAAACTGGCAGTTAGGGTGCTACTGTGGGCTGGCTCAATCTGGCAGTTGCCGCGCTCTGCCTGGTGGAAACTCTCAGCCGCATTCCTATCAACAGGATTCCCCAAACCGTATCAAGGATGTTGGGGGAAGGGTGAGAACAGTATTGGAAGTCAGATATCAACAGAGTAGCTCACATGCAGACTAAGATCTCTACCGGAAAGGAAGAAAGCATATACTCCCTCCATCCGTAGGAGAATAAATCTGGACGACGGAGTATGAATTTCCTGGTCGGCTGGCTTTCAAGTGTGTAAATTAAGAGGTGTCTGAGGCGAAATGAAGACACAAAGGAAGGAAGGAGAAGAACATGGGGAAAAAGGAGGAACATGGAGGGGTGATAGCTGCATGGTGTTATGAGAGCAACCCTTGCTCTACCCACCCTGCTCACTCAAATCTGGTAATCGTTTTTATTGCCTAGCGCCTAAGGCGTAGGAAAGCTAGTAGCCCTCTTAATTATGGCATATATTACAATGTTCCTAAAGAATTAGTGTACAAAAGGAGTGAAGCTCATTCTGATTAAGAACAGTCAATGTATCTTAAAAAGGCCACATGTCCTACTCTTTAGTGAGCGAGCTCGATAAAAACCCTCATGCATGCTCTCTAAAATCCACGACCTCTCCCCCTCTCCTCTTCCTCACCCACACCCTCTCCACCTCCTCCGCCCTCAAGGCATCTCCAACTTCCTCCTCGACATCATGCCCTCCTCTACCATGCTCCTCGAAGCCTCTCCTATTCCTCTACCATGCCTTTTTTCCCTTCCCTCTTATTCTTAAGCAATGGGTTCATTATACATCCTATTTAGAGAGCTTAGAAGGAGAGGATCTTCTTGTTTTAAACATCTCCAATTGAAGATACCAATCGTCCTCGACTTCGTCAACTATCATTGAAATGCAATATATATAAAAAATAAAAAACTATCATGGATATGGTGGATGTCCACTGTCCCTGAGTTCGTCCAGACGTAGATGCCTAATGTTTGTCAAGCCGACAGTAATTTTTACCCATTTTTAACCTGATTTATAATTCATTCCTTAAAAACTGATGTTTATGGCCCTCTAGCATGAATCACCTTGGCTCCTTTTTGTCAAAAAATGTAAGCACCAAATGAGTAACACTGAATTCTAGCATAGATAGAAACAAAATGCTACGAGTACAACAGCTTTCGGAGAATGGATTTGCCCAGAAAATAGCCCTTAAAAAGCCTGACAATCCAGAAAATACAAAAAAAATTGCAAATCAAACTAGATTTTGACTTCCGAGACATACAAATAAATGAGGTAAAAGATTCAGCGCAATACCGACTACAAGAGACATAGGCAATTGTTGCCATAAAAAAGAGAGGCATTCCCACTTAGGTGGTTAGGCCTTGTGCTTTTGATATGAACTCAAATCAATATGAGTGTCGGAATACCGCTGACTGAGATAAGCACTGCACTGTACCGGTGGAAATCTGTTGCAAGTCAGATGTCAGTTTAGAAGACTTTGTTACTCTACATGAAATCATTGTTTCAAGGATTTATGTAATTTACTTGGGAGGATTTGTCTCCGACTTGCAAGTAGGTAAGCATTCAACGAGACATTCATGGCTAGGTTCCACAAAATATGCTATCTGCTTTCCGCAAAAACGAATGAGACTGAGAGCATCCTCACATTATGAAGAAATCATATAAAGAACTGAGCATAGATAATACACACTGGTATGTTTCACATATGAGTCAGAGGGCTTTGAAATGCAACTTTATCTTTCTATCCGCATTAGAACATAATAAAGCATTGACTTGCATTGAAGTGAGCGAACTCATTGAATATATAAACACACTTTCATTAAGTATACTCCTGTGTTCCATATCAATAGGCCGATTTGGTTCAAAATGAAACTAAAATTAGTTCCTCGGACTATTGATATGGAATGGAGGGAGTAAAAACATAATTGCTCCTAACCAATCATGGTTCACATGGGGTTGGAAGGAATGTAGAGGAGGAAGCTAAGAGAACCTAATTCCAAGAAATCAAACTTAACCGAAGTAAATGCCTAAATGGTTCATAAGTCACTATTGTATCAATAGGGTATGAATGTGAACTCAAGTCCAGGAAAAGGCTTTCTTTACAGTTTCAGCAGAAACTGGAGAAGAAGATACTGGTGGGAATTCATCTGAGCTAAATTAGTCCAGGCTCCAGATAACTTCATGTCTCAAACAATCAGTCTGACTAATAGTTCCTTCAATGCTCAGATATTTTTAGTGGTACCATTCCAAGAAAAGCACTTTTTTCCCAAAAGTTTGTGCCAGCATATTGTACTTATATTTGTTTTGGAGCAATGCAGGATCCTACGAGCAAGTAATTCCTCACTCAGATTGAAAATTTTAAATTTGACCAATTAATCTGTTGAAAGGTATGTAACTGATTTACTATTCGCAAGCCCAGCATACCATGCATCTAAAAAGGTATTATGCCTCAAGATGGAAGCTCTTATGCCAAAAGCATGGGTCAGAAAGTAGCTATCAATGAAATTAGTTGACAAACTTACAGAGTAGCGCTCTTGACCATTTATTAAGACACGGTGCAAGGTGGACCTGCAAAAATTAAAACCAATAGCATATTCGTCTAAGTTTCCATTACAATACAACTGCGTATAGGGTAAGCACTTTCATGAAATCAGTTATATTCACTAATGAATTATGAAATATAAGTACTGAAACATCAGCACATCTTCTCTGTTAAGAAACATATGTAGATATATATTTCTTACCTGAACATACCATTGCTCCAGCGCTCAAGCATGTCCCCTATGTTCACTACAAATGCCCTAGAAGAAGAAGATTCACACATTCAGCCAAAATTCATACTACAAGACATTTTATTTTCTGAAAGAACAGTAAAGCATTCCTTGCTACCAACACTTCCCACAGAGAATCATCATCATCATCATCATACGCCTTATCCCAGCTATCTGGGGTCGGCGGCATGGATTATATACCGCATTTGACTCTTATCGGAATCAAAATGGTACAAAATCCATACAAAAAAACATAGTGGCAAGTTTTTACGCCGGATGCCCTTCCTGATGCAACCCTCCAAAGAGGGGACAATGATAAGAAGATTCAACATCATTATATTCATCATACACCTTTCCAAATATGTGGATTGGCTTTATGACATGATGGTTGCACATGAAATATTAATATAGCCATCTTCCATCGCAAAGCTGGTAACAATGAAAACCAGTCATGGGAGCATGGCTAACTTCCCACAGAGAATCATATAATCAGCAAAATTTGAAACTAGCATTTTGATTTAAGAAGCGCAAAAGTAGTCTAAAAAATTTAAATTGGCTCAGATGAAACCTCAAGAAAATTTCTTTGATCTTCTTTTTCCAGTTGGTTAATTCAGCAAAGGCACAAAACATGACATTTTAAAGGTGGATAGAGATGTTCAAATAGTTGGAGTTGAGGTTAGATTCACCCTTTCATTGGTTGTACGTATTCCCATATCTGAGGACAAGCATCCCTGTTTTTGCATATCTGAAACATGGAAAAGGGTATCTTCTAACTCAGAATAACATGGGCTAAAATAAGAAACATATGAACACAAAAAAACAAAGGGATAAAAGGTTAAAGTGCCTTTCATACTTGAAGACCTATAATATCATCCGTGGCCAACAGAGTGATCAGACCATAGTCAGAATGTGCTCCAGCCCCATATATACCTTTCATAGGATTCGAGAGCTTACCTGATGCAATGTGAAATTTTAAAAACCATATTGATAATATTTTTTGGGTAAAGGATATTGATAGTGGTTATAATGTAAGAATGTAGAGCACCAAAACTGTAAATGGAATGCAAAGACCTATACTCTGCCTTACACCTTCATAATGAAGCAAGCGCAAAGTAGCTATGGGCTCCCCAAGTATTTCTGACTTATCAAAAAAGTCGGCATCAAGGTCAAGTGCAAGCGCAATAACTCTAGCAACTGCTTTAGCCACGCCACTGAAGTCACATACACATCCATAGAAGTCAAAGCAAACATTACTTTTAAGTTTGGAAAGTACTAACAAGTTGATCCCTAACGAGAGATTTATTTTTTGCCTTAATTTTGTAGATATTTAGGTAACTTACAGAGCCTCTCGATGGTACTTCTCCATTGTATGCCTCCATCCGGGTAATAAATCTTCCAAATGAAAAGTTATTGTAAAGAAGTAAATAAATCGAATAAGAACATGCCAACAGTTATTCAAAATGAAAAATAAATAATGATTCTCAACGATTTTGGTGCTGTTCCATTTAATAGGATGGGACTCCCCATATCAAGCACATGAACCTTGATCAAGAGGAAGTGGTTAAACCGAAGACCATTAAATTATCAAACAAAAAACAAACTGAAAACCATTGTCTTTTTTTTTTTTATAATTAAAACCATTGTATATTATTTTTCACAGACAAAGAAAACCAGTATAAGTGTCCCCATGATTGGAAAAATAATGGGATGCTTCATTTGTCGAAAGGAGGAGACACAAGGGTCTTTCCTACTTGCTTAAAAATCATTATTAGTAAAGGAACTTGATAAAGGTCACTGCTTTTGAGTACCTTCTAGAGGCCAAACATTTGGACCATAGAAGGGCTTTTCGGATTGGGGATCGCTCTCTGATATCTCAACTCCAATGTAGTAACCTTCTTTGTAATCACCTAATTGCAATAGAACAATGTCATTAACTTCGAAAATCAAGAGGTGATCCTTGATTAATCAGTGTACCAAGCTGAATAGGTGAGAATGCTCAATCCTGCTTGTCAAATAAAGCATAACATGCCAAGTATAATTTTCGTAACGAGTATTCCTTAAAAGAAGTATTTGTTTCTAGACAAAAACACTAAAACACAATAAATTTCAAAAACCAACCATTAACTTGATTGTCCGGGTCAAGTATCTCATCAAGAACAGGTGTATATCCTCGATGCTTCTCATTCCTCAAAAGCTTCATTTTCTCATTTATAGGTAAAGCAAAGAGCTTTTTACTTTGAGCAAAAACTTCATCCATAAATTCCACGCTGATTCCATGATTTACGACATAGAAAAATCCAGAATCTAGGCATGCCTGTAGCCAACACTGGGATCAGTACTACATCAAAAACTTTCATAAAAATTGGAAAACAATTATACTCCCTTGGTCCAATGCAGACAGTCTGCATTTGAAAAAAGACGGTTCCACCATTATGTCGCTGATTTTGCTCCCTCAAGACTGAAAACACCAGCAGGGGGGAGGGAATTCTGTTTTTTTGTATGGGCTAACTCATTTTCAAATGTAGACAGGCTCATTGGACAGAGGGAATGCAAAGAATGCTGGGTATGTTTTTATGAGAAATTCTTCTCTGAAGCGCTTCATTTCTTCCAACTTTAAGCAAAAATTGAATAACAAACAAGAGTGAAGTGAAACTTCTGCGGCCACATCGTAGAAAGAACTAAGCTGACCTTTGATACTCTCTCTGTCCTGTTCTAATAGCTCCCATCTGAAAAATTATTAGTTTTATTAAATGGTGCAAATCCCAACTATTGGGGGAAGAAGAGGTTCAAAATCCACTTAAATTGACCAGATGGAGCATCTAAAACGGGTTGTCCGCTTTTCAGATGGAGCATCTAAAACAGGATGGCGGGAGTATAGGGTAGACGAATACTCCCTCTGTCCCACATTAGTTGCCCGGATTAGAAAGCAAACTAGTCCATTTTGGTTTCTTCTAATCCAGACAAATAATGTAAGACAGAGGAAGTGTTCTTACTAAGCAGTTCATTTTGGTTTTTTCCAATCCAAACAACTAATATGGGATGGAGGGAGTATTAGTAAGGCTGTTCCTAATCGTAAGAAATACTAAGTACTAACAAGTAACAACACTAATCCACCGATCACCCAAAAAAAAAAACAATCCAGCTCGCACGCTGAAGGAATCCTAATCCTAATCATAAATCATAAAATAAAAACTAGAAAACCATACTACGCGGGAAGAATAAAGTAGATATGAAAAATGGCAGATGAAGTATCTAAAAATGTAAAGTCAACATGCTAACAAGGATGGATTCTATAAATTTACATGGAAACTGCAACAGGCAGCGCCTCTAGTTTAATACCATATCTAGGCTACTAAACACGGAGCAGAATCAGGATAAATCAAGTGTCAACGGAGCAAGCAAAGGTGACCTGTTTGAGAAGGGGGACGGATTCATGGAGGTTGGGATTGGAGAGGTCGACGCAATTAAGGGTTGTTGATACCCGTGAATCTCCTTCTGAGCATGGATTCGCCATGGGTCCCCTCTGCTGCTACTATTTCCCTCTTCTCTGATATAGGCCTGGGGAGCGACGTTTACAAAGTTATTATTGGCTGAACGACATCTCTAGGGGCCTTGTTCTAGAGAGTGGTACACGAACGCTGGGACTTTTCGAGTAGTCGTGTCAGACGGGTGGCAGTGGCACTTCCCAATCCCGTAGGCAACTGTCTGTTTCCACCCACCCTTTGGGCTTTGGCTTGGTGTTAAAGCCCCCGTGTCGTGTTGAGGGCGTTCGGATCTTGGGTGGTCTTGTTGTCTGCCAGTGCCATCCCAGGTTATGGACAAAGCCTACTTTGCTTGCCTGAACACCTGAACAGGAGATTTATGCGTGGGGGCGAGTGGAGATGCACGCGGTCTCCAACTCCAAGAAGGATTTATCATTACTAGCTAGTTAGATTTGCTAGGCATCAAGTAAGGGACTTTGGTATCACCTAATATAGAAAAATAATTAGAAAACATGTTGGTGCTTGATTAATTATTAGTACCTAAAGTAGTCTGCCAAATTGGATTTTTAAAAACATGCCCGAAAGTCAATAGTCGACCGAAACTTGATAGATGGTTCGCCGTTGAAGTATTTATGAGATTACGATTGAGGAGGAAGACAATTCAACAAGCTGTAATCTGTATTGCAAAAAACAAAATTGTTCAGGAGCACTCTTTAAATTAATTCCCTAACAGGTATGTCCGAGCCCTGCAGGCGCCAACGTGCGTGACTTTTTTTAAAAGAAATTAACCCAAAAGCCTTTCATGTTAACTGAGAGGACCGATGCCTCCCTGTTACAAATTGAAAGGCGTCACCTTTCGGGGCTTTACTTAAACTTAAAGGCATTGGTTGAATCGAGGCCTTTCAACCTCTTGCCTTTTTCCCTCCTACATAGAAGCCTCTACTAAAGACAGAGGCGCCAACGCCTCCTCTTATAGCTTTCCACAACCTATTGTCGTACTGCGAAATATAATTTCTTTTAACACCTGATAACACAATATGAATAAATTATTACATAAATAGCACTTCATTAAACTTACACATACTGCGAAATACAACTTTTTTAAACATCTGATAACACAATATAAGCAAACTATGTAAAACCCAAAAAAAATTGGTATGTTTACCAAAACTGCTATTTTAGAAAACTGGTCTAAAATAGGAAAGTTTTGTTGCCTGTTTTAATTTTTGGTGAAATCTCTGGCGTGTTGCATTATTTTTTTGATGCTTATGAAAGTGTGGAACCATTAAAACTAGATTATTAGGCAGTTTACCAGGGCGCGAGGACTAGCCCTGGCGTTCGGCCCAACCTGGCGCTGAGGCTAGCTTGGTGCCAGGATCTGTGTGCACTTGACGTCAAGGGTGAGGGTCAAGCGCCAGGGTGCGTGTACGAAGTGTTGGGACTTGTTCAAATTATTTTGATGCTGTAAGTTGGACCTTCGTAGCTTGGGAATTTATTTTTGGTAAGTTTTGCGCGCGCACCAGAAGTAAGAAAAGCTTTGGTATTCGGATGTGTTGGGCACCAGGGACCACTGGGCGCCAATGCAGTGAAAGGTTCTAGAGCCACGTGGGCACATGCTTGGGGGCGTGTGCACGTGTGTGATGAAACGTGATTTGGTTGGTAATGGCAAGGGATCAAACCAAGGAGAAGTGAGAATTTTGAAATTATTCTAAATCCGGTTTAAATTGGTATTATCTTTGGGAATTCCTAATTAAGGAAATTAAAGCAATTAATGGGATGGTAATTGGACGTGATTAATGGGATAATCAAGGCAGTTACCAAGCTGATTATGGGCACGTCTTGATTTGGAAAGAGATCATGGATTGGTTTTCAAATTAGGAGGTTACAAACTCTATTTTGAGTAACAACTTGATTGGACTTAAATCCCCACTAAAAAGGGATTTGTAACTGATCTAAGCCAAGGAAGATCACGTCCATGACTTAGATCTTGTATTGGTGATTAGTAAATCATGGCCTTTGGATGGATTGGTAATCAATGGTGAGGATTTAATTAATGTACTTAGGCATTCCCTATATAAGCACTACTCTTGAGAGGCCGGCAAACCTTTTGGATGCCTTGGGAGATGTGCCAGCCTTGGAGCAGAGCAACCAGCCTTCTTTCACTTCGTTCCAAGGGTGGTGCATCGGTTTGTGCATTCGTTCGGGAAGAATACGCGAAGGAGAAGAGTAATACGCGTAGAACCGATTAACGCACAAATTGTATCGGTTCCACAAAGAGATAGGATGTGTTTTTCCTATTCTTTTTCATATTCTTTGAGATGGACAGATCTAATATAAAAGCATCTGAGTTCTCTAATGTATGAATTTTCCAATTATTTGATACGTTGATGATAAAACTTGCATTTTTATTCGATATGCATATTTGTATACACCGTATGATTTCATGATGTAATAATCATTGTGCAATGGCCTAGGTATGGACTTTTTTCTACATTCCAGTGTTTAAATGATTGATTATGAGTCCAAATCGTTGCTGGTATTTACTGTCCAACTATTGTTGTCTCATTTCTTTGGTATCAATGGATCATATTGAGTCAATGGTAGGCAATTTGAGTAATACGTGTAGAATCATGGAGATATTGGCTAGTTGGTCATTTATCATTAGAAATTGGACTCTTCACACCTCTTATTCATGGAAAGGTCATTTTTTTGTGAGTCGTCAGTACCCTTGTCTCTTGATAGTATCCCAATTTGGTGGTCTTAATTGGGGTTAATCAGGTTAATCATAATTAGATGCCTAAATCGGGTTCAGATTGATGAATCTAATTAAAACAGTGGATCTGCCTATTAATAAAAGTGTGATATTATCATCAGGGGATTGGGTAATGATTATTCTATCATGGAAATATGGGTATTAGTATGTAAGCATCATAATATGGAAGTTAATTAACATAATTAAGCCTCGGCCAGTAGTTTTCCTGCACAGACAGACAGTAGTGTAAAATTCGTATCTAATTATAGAAAACTCAGAAAAATGCATCATCTATTGGGATGGATTGTAGACTCCTGGAGGAATCTGCAGTAAAAATTTTATAGCTAAGTACAAACTGTAAAAATTATAGTGAAGGTCGAAATTGATCGGTTATGTAGAAAATAGAGCAGTGAACCGGGGAACACTTACTACTATTTAATATCATGTGATTATTTGAAGTTATGAATCGGATAAGACTTAAGTGAAAATCAGGGGACATGGGTAGCTTTGAGTGCAAAGAGTTTAATCCTCTAGAATTATGTATCGGAGTGGAGTTAAGTCAAACCAAGTTGAGATTCTGTGTCAGGTTGTCTTACCGATTGAAGTTGTCTCAAGAAATCCGATTAAGGTTTCTCGAACCCTAATTCTCATGAATGCCTTGAATCATCTGAGATTAGTGTTAGAGTTGGTAATTCTTATCTAGGGCCTTGCACAGTGAAATTATTGGACTAGTGAAGTTACTGTTATACCCCTATAATTTGGGTGAAGCATGAAAGATGATTTGTTTCAGCTACTCCTTAATGAGTCTGATGCTGACAAAGAGTATTGATTTCTCTTCTTTATATTGAATTGTGTGCTCCTTGGGATTTTTGAAATCTCAATGCTGTTTCTATGAGAGTACATTCTTGAACAGTGAGACTTTTTCCATTGATCCTAATACAACCTCTGTCGCTGTCATATTATATTTAGTTATCTGTAAACTGCTAATTCCACAAGAGTGATTGATGAAAACTCTTCGAGTGAAAATCATAGTATGCTCAAGAGCCATTGCTAGATCCTTTGGGATCTCAGATATTTGATGAACCTATGTAGTTCAGCCGATGACGGCAACGCATGCGCTTTAGACTGTATGATATTATGGAGGGTCTACAGTCTCCACCCATTGTGCCCGTAAGCATCGATGGGGCCAGCATCCCTAGACGCATGGCCGGGTTCCTCCATAGAACCTCTAAGATGTTCTGGCATAGATGTCCATAGGGGAAGTAGACTGACCTGAGAGCATAAATTGACAACTCCTACACTCTGTATGTTTGGAGTCTATTTTAATTGTGATCTATATCCGTTTAATGAAGTGTTCGGAGTCTGGTTGCTTATTTCTTAACATGAGTTGCTAATATTCTGGTGCGTTGATTATTGCATCTATTATTCCAGATTTAATTGATGACATTCCATATTTTGTATCCTTTGGAGTCTATTGCTTCTATATTTTATCAGTGGGGTTTTGGCATCCTAGTGAGAGAATTAAGGAGTGAAGCAGAGCAGGTAAATGTGGCCGTTGACTTCAAGTGGCTAAAGATCAGTCGTGGAAGACTTTATTTTAATTATTTGATGCTTTGAACTTTTATCCTGTGAGGCCCCTATGCCAAAGATATTATTTGATTGTTATTGAATGAATTATGTTGTAATAACTTAGTTAAACTTGAGATTTTATTATTTAAGATTTTTGTTAGCGGATATTTGTTTAACATTCTGGATCCTGCGTGCATCCCATATTACGTCAATGGGAGAGAAGATTGATCGAGTATTCGGTCGCGTCCTGGATTCTAGACCTCTTGACCATTATTGGGAATAGTGCTTCCGCGCTGAAATTCGGGGCGTGACAAACTATTACATAAATAACACCTCATTAAATGCTCTTGTAAACAAATTAATGCATCTATTACAAATTTAAAATATAATATACAATATACAATATCTACTACAAATACTCATAAAATTATAAGTGTTCAATCAACTCTCCTTCCTCTATTCCTACCCCGTCCTCGTGCTCGAGTTGGATTATGCTCAGGCTCGATGTTAGGTATACCATCTGAAGACGAAGGTGCCTAACGTAGAGCACGAAGTGCATGCTGTCGCTTAGTATATACTTTCGAAGAAAGAGACCTCTTAACTTGATCGAGCGGGGCATCTGGAACAACTAGTGCTAGGGTAAAAGTCGTCGTGTCGGCTGATGATGTCACAACGTCGGGCGAAGCTGATAAAAGTTGAGAAACCTCAAAATGATTATCAACCTCTAGTCCTAGAATCTCTGTCATAACTGGTTGAAGCAATGATAAAATCGCAAGAACATGTCCAAAGATATCGTGTATTGTCTAACATGTCGCTAGCAAGCTCTCATAGGAGGACGTGGCGAGGTGAAGTGGTGGCGAGGGCATGGCCGGAGAAGGTGCTGGCTGAGCCGAGGCGAGGCAGTGGCAAGGACTTGGTCAGAGAAGCAACTGGCCGAGGCGAGGCGGTGGTCGGGGTGTGGGGAAAGGAAGGGGAATGAAGGCTAGGGCTCGGTGCGGCCAAGCCCGATGCTGGATATAAATGAAATGAAAGGAACTGACGTCTTTCAGTTATAATGGGAAAATGGAGAAGGGGTTGAAAGGCGTCGGTTGAACCAATGTCTTTCAATTTAACATGAAAGGCGCCAGTTAAAAAAAAAAGTCACGCAAGCACCAGCGTGGCTCGTCAGATACCCTGTTCGGGAATTAATTTGAACAGTGCATCAGATCGGTAATTTTTTGTGTATTATTTAATAAATTCCCCATTAATATATAGTATAAAAATAAAACTGGCCATGTCAAAACACTTTTTCTAATTGGAACTGGAATATTGGATAGAAGCATTGCATTGGAGTGTCGCCTTTACGTAAATACTACGTGTATCAAACATAACTTTAATTACTATAGTTAATAACTCAATTACTATAATCTCATACTCGGTCTTGAAGAGGTTGTCCTGGATTCTAACAAACCCAATAGGCAATGTTTGTTTTTTAATTTTTTCTTTTGTGAAAATGGCAATGTTGGTTTCACTATAACCAAGCTATCATTGAGATCTCAATGAAGTTTTCTGTGAGTAATTTTACATGACATGTTCATATTTATTCATAAATCATAGGTCTTAGAACTTCATGGCATTCACATCTAATTACAAAATTTCATAATTCAACATAAATCACATTCCATAGCATTCATAATTCATGACATATAATACTTTATTATACTCTAATAAATTAGAAAACATACATCGAGTCATATCAATGATTTGGGAGAGATCCAAGCGTACAGAAGAAAAGGACCACAAAAACATAGGGCAGTTACAAGACACTAGGTTGGAAATCTACGGAACGACAAACTTTGATCTCTCCTTGAGGGCATGCGAGGGAGTACCTTCCAACACTTGGAGGTGGCTGACGTCTGGCATCGACGGGCAATGAAGGCTTGCTCTTTTCATCGACATTTGGTGCTTCACTTTGACAGGGGTCATATAGGGGGGGGGGGGGGGAGAAGACGTAGAGAGGTGATGTCATTGAGATCCGTAGAAGAGTTCTAAGCTTGAAAATGAGGAATTGGGTTTTCTTCATTAGCCTCTTATTCTTCCACAAAGCTTACACTTGAGTTGATGGAAATATACATTTGTGTTCCTTCTATAGGCAAAGAGAGGTCCTCTTCCTCTAGCTTTCATGGTTGGTACATGTAGCTATCACCACCACACCTTAAATTAGTAAAGGTTACTATAATCATCAAACCTTAAGTTGGCAGATTTAACTATCATCACCAAACCTTAAACCTTAAGTTGATAGAAATAATTATCATCACCAAACCATAAATTGGTAAATGTAACTATCATCACCAACTTTATTTATTACACATTCCATCAATGTGTAAATTTATAATGTGATAATTTTTCATATTGACCAATACATTACATATGAGCCACATAATTGGGATACAAAATTTCTTACATTCTCCCACTTAGCCCATGCTCTGGTTTAATAAACCAAAATATAATGTGCACACCATAAAGATTAAATCTCACATATATTGGTCATAGCATAATATCATCGTTAAGTAAAGACTAATACGGGTAATGGCGGTTCCAGATCATTAAATCGATATAGTTCCTTCCATGTATCGTAATATTAGTTTTCTATATAATATGACCGGAAGTGAAAAGCTCAATAATGGCCCACTATAATGTCTCTCTTAGAGACTAAATCCTGTCAAATATTTACATATATACCAATACTAATAAAATAGGATATCCATAAATATAAAAAATAATATACAAATGAGTTCAAAGTGTCAAAACACATTAAATATCATAAACTCAATAAAAATTTTCAATAATGTACATCCATTCGACATGTTCAGTTAATATCTTTTGAGGCAATCCCTTAGTTAATGGATCCGCAATCACAAGATTGGTGTTAATATGCTCAATTAACATTTTTTGTTCCTAAACTTCTTCTTTAGCGCAAGGTATTTTAATTCCATATGTTTAACACTCTTGAAATATTTGTCATTTTAAAGAATAAGACTGCTGTGGAATTATCACAATAAATTTCAGCGGTTTGGCAATACTGTCGACTATTCCAAGACCTGAAATAAAGTTTCACAACTAATTTCCTTGAATTCTGACCTCAAAGTATGCCACAAACTCAGCTTTCATAGTGGATGTACTAATGATAGATTGCTCCACACTCTTCCATGAAATTGTTCCTCCAGCTAATATGAACAAATAGTCAAATATAGATTTTTTTGTATCAACATATCCAACATAGTCTGAATTTGAATATCCAATCACCTCAAGATGATTAAGTTTCCTATAAGTGAACATATAATTTTTCGTTCCTTGCAAGTATCTCAATACTTTTTGTCCAGTGATCCAATCCAGGATTGCTGTCTATTTGTTTATGTTCAAATTCATTCTTTGGGCATTGTATAAAGTTGAATTTATCTCCTTACGAATTGGAACAACATTTGATGAGCATTTTCCATTCTAAATCTCTCTAAAACTTTATCGATATATGTTTTATGAGACAACCCCAATAATTCATTTGTTCTATCTCGAAATATTTCTATTTAGAAAGGAATTTTCACATCCATTTGGTATAACTCAAAGCCATAATAATTATAAAAGAGTCTTTCTTGGATACTTGTGAGAAAGTTTCTATATAGTAAATACCATCTTTGTGAGTAATTCAATATTGCCATTTGAGTCTTGTTTGCTTTTAAAGACCCATTTGCACCTGTCTCTTTTACTACTTTCAGGCAATTCAACAAGATCTCAAACTTTTATTCTGTTCCATGGATTTTAACTCATCTTTCATGGCATCTACCCATTTAGTAGAATTAATACTTTTTATGGCTTGTGAAAATAAAACTAATTCTTCATCAATTCTTAAGCCAAATTCTGTCTCTTATAGATATGCCACATAATCATAAAAAATAGCATAGCATACCTTATTTTTCTTTGAGACCTTCTTATACTATTTCTTGTGGCATTATCTTCATTGTGGGTTTGATCATTCTTTTGTTGTTCTTGCCCATTATTCAATTGTTTAACAATTAAACGAACAATTCTTAAATTTCCACTTTTCATGGTTTTTTACTCCCACTAATTTTACCATTCTCAATAAACCTGACAATTTTCAGTTTCAACAATTCTTGTACTATGGCTATGACAATAAAATCTATACATTTTTTACTTTTCTGGAAAACCAATAAAGAAACCATTGGTTGTTCCTGAATCCAATTTCTTTTCATGTGGAGTATAGATTCTAACTTCTGCTGAGCAACCCCAAGCATGCAGGTGCCTTAAATTGGGTTGTTTTCCCATCCACAGTTCAAAATGAGTTTTAAGAACTGCCTTACTAGGAACCCTGTTTAACGAATACATGCAATTTTCAATGCATGCATCCACAATGATATGGGTAAAGATGTATTGTTTAATATACTTTTAACCATGTCTAATAAGGTATGATTACGCTTTTCTACTACACCATTTTGTTGTGGTGTACCTGACATAGTGTATTGAGCACGTATGTCACGCTTTTAAATGAATTTAGCAAATAAGCCTGGGCATTGCCCAATTTCATCATGTTTTCTATAAAAATCACCACCTATGCTAGACCGGACAACTTTCACATTTCTATCTAATTGTCTTTCAACTTCATTAATAAATAACTCGAAGGCATCTATCGATTGAGATTTTTCATGCAACAAATATACATAGCCATAACAAGAAAAGTCATAAATAAAGTGATTAAATATTTTCTTCACTAAGAGATGGAACATCAAAAGGCCCGCATATATCAATGTGTATTATTTCAAGGAGTTGTCTGTTCCTTGTGACTCCTTTCTTTGTGTGTTTTGTTTGTTTTTATTTAATACAATCTACACAAATACCAAGATTGGTAAAATCCAAGTCTAGAAGGATTTCATTCTTTACTAATCATTCCAATTTTTCTTTGGAAAAATGACCTAGACGTTTATGCCATAAGTAAGCTAAACGTTCATTCACTTTAGCTAGAATCAAACCAGTAAGTTTTATAAGGAACTTCAGCTAAATTTGTTTTGAAAGATAAGAAAGCACTGGGTTTACTTTTCTTTCGAACTATGCCTTTAAGTTTCAAACTCCTTGATTACTTACAAGATGAATATGATGAGTTCCTTAAATCTTAAGCCATGTTTCCTCCTAAGCATACTGTGAAGTTTATTCACATTTCATTTATCTTTTATGGTATTGTAGTTCATTTAGAATGGACCATACTAAGAAGGAAGTGATTTTACAATAAACTGCACGAGAAAATTCTCATCCACATTTATTCCAAAGGATTTAAGTCTTGCTGCAATATTTGTCATTTTAATAAAGTGTTCATGCATGCTACAAGTACTCTTGTACTTCATGGTGGTTAAGGTAGTCATTAATGTCCCAACAAGTGATTTATCAATAGTTTGAGAATGCTTTTTTACAAATTTCATAAAATCCTTAGCATTTTCAGTTTCGAGAAGAATAGACTTGATGTTGTTTGTTACATTCATTCGCATAAACATGAGGCCTAATCTGTTTGATTTTTCCCAAGCATCATGGAAAGTCTTTTCTTTATCATTGCTAGTATCAGTAATAGCAAGAGGTTTCTCAACTTAAAGTGACAAATCATGACCAATTAGTTATTGATATTAAGGCCATTAAATCAGAGAAATTAAGTCCATTAAACATTTGAAGAGACGAAGCATGTGAATGGAGAGAAACATAAATATATACTTCAAGTATAATATAATGCTCATACATTAACGCCCTTGTAACTTAAACACATAATACAAATTTAGACACCTAATTCAAATAAACATAATGATGCTTATAAATTTACTTTAATTTGATAATAAATATATTCTAATTAAATCAGTTTGTTATCTTTTGATACACAAAATTAATCTAATGAACTATATAAATTATCACCTTAATATTCATTAATTATAAGGACAACTGATCAACCTTTGGGTGATCCCTAAATGTCTTATAATTATGAATTTTTAATTACCCATAATATCAGCTAAGATTATTTTAATTTCAATCATCACATACTTTATGGGAAATCAAAATATCAATTATACAATTTAAAATTTACGTGACCTTATGGTTTGACCACTTTGGTGATTTACAAACGAACATGAGGTAAATTTAAATTGTATAATATCAATAACCAATTAAGGTAAAATCTTTCATTTAAAACATCACATATGATAATATGCATACATAAACCATATGGGCAGACAATAAAATTAAACCACCATTTGTGTTAATATATGAATAACATAATGGAAAAATGAGCCTCACATAATCAATCAATGCATCCCATATTTCTACAATCATCACTATACTCATAGATTCCTATGTTCAACCATCACAACAGAAAATTTCAATTAAAATCCAATTAAACTCTAGGGTTTATGAATAATAGGGAAAATTAATAACCATAAACAAAAAACCATGAGTTCCTAAACCAGTGCTCCGATACCACATGTTGAGTAATTTTACATGACATGATCATATTTATTCATAATCCATAGATCTTAGAACTTCATTACATTCATATTTAATTACAGAACCTCATAATTCATCACAAATCATATTCCATAGCATTCATAATTCATGGCATATAAGATTTCATTATACTTTAATAAATTAGAGAACATACCTTGAGCCATATCAATGATTTAGAAGAGATTCAAGCTTATGGAAGGAAGGGACCACAAAGGCATAGGGCAGTTGCAAGACACTGGGTCGGAAATCCACAGAATGACGAACTTTGATCTCTCCTTGAGGGCATGCGAGGCAGTACCTTCCAACACTTGGAGGTGGTCAACATCCAGCGTCGATGGGCAATGAAAGCTTGCTCTTTTCATCGATGTTTGACGCTTGCTTTGACTGGGGTCAGATAGGGGAGGGAGGAGACGTAGAGAGGTGATGTTGTCGAGATCCATGGAAGAGTTTTAAGCTTGAGAATGAGGAATTGGTTTTTCTCTCTTAGCCTCTTATTCTTCTACAAAGCTTACACTTGAGTTGATGGAAACATACATTTGTGTTCCTTTTATAGGCAAAAGAGAGGACTTCTTCTTCTAGCTTTAATGGTTGGTATATGTAGCTGCCACCACCGAACCTTAAGTTGGTAAATGTAACTATCATCATCAACATCATTTATTACATATTTCATCAATGTGTAAATTCATAATGAAGCAACTTTTCATATTGACCAACACATTACATATAGGCTACGTAATTGGGATACAAAATTTCTTACATTTCAGTTCAAATAAATGAATCAAACTCATGTATCCAAAAATCATAAATGAAAAAAAAAAAAAAGCTACAAGCTCTACAGCCGAAAAAAAAGATCGAGGACATTCATATTTTTTAGTCAAGTGATGTAGTTGATGGGATTTCCTGTTGCTGACTGTTCAAATGAACGTAAAAAGATGATGGAATCAAGCTCAGATTCGAGGCAAAGTTATCTGGTACCGGTAAAGCGGGCAAGTATGAACCAGAGAGAGCCATGGAGATATCCACATGGTACACATGGGAACAGGGCAACTGCTTTCCTCCATCCCCAGCCCCCAACTCTTCCAAGCATACTGTACAAACCCCATGACTTGCATTAACACTAGGCATGAGAGAGCAAAGCCAGTGTCCTGCAGGATGGACTGTGGAAGCGAAGCCGCTGACATTTTTTATAAGAAAGAGACAATGAGACTCGGAGAATGGTAGGTGACAAGGATGAATGAGCAGGCTGCTGGGGTTTATATAGAGAGATACAATACACATGCACATTGGATAAGTGCAATAATAAAGTAGGCTTTATTGGTTTTGACTTTCTAGTTCTGACCAATTCTATTTATCGCCATTTCAATGTGAATCACAGCAGGGGAGGAAATAGTTAGACAACCGAACTTCAAAGTTCCAACTCATAATCATAATTAAGTAGCGCATTTTTCAACTATTTGGGGTCGGCGACATAGATCTTACATGGTAAAATTAAATCCTTTTTTATTACCTCCCTCCAAGTTCTCTTACGTCTCGTCTTCTCTCCATCTTTTAACATCGTTTACATGCATCACTTCTAATCTTCTTACACAGGAGCATCTATTGATTTTCTTTGCATATGCTCGTACCAACGCAACTTATATTCCTTCAACTTCTCCCTAAAGGAGCTACCCTTAAACTCTTACGAATATATTCATTTATAATCCTATCTCTCATAATTATTCCACTTATCCACCTTAACATTCTTATTTCAACTACATTCAACTTATCTATATGACTTCTCTTTAGTGCCCAACACCCTACTCCATAAAGTATTGCAAGCTTAATGACTGTCCTATAAAACCTGTCTTTAAGCCTTTTTGGAATACGCCTATCATACAACATTCTGAAGCTTCTCTCCACTTTACCCACCTTATATTTATCCTATGCACTACATCAGTATCAATATCTTATTCTTTATGAATAATGCATCATAAGTAATAGAATTGATCACACATTGACACTTCTTGCCCATCTATTTCAATTAAGGCTCTACCTATAGCTCTACCTTAAAATTAAATTTCATGCAGTCTATCTTAATCCTACTTATTTTAAAAAAAATTCAAACTTAGAGGAGATTCAAATCCAGCCTTTGCATGTTTAAGATTGGTAGGCGCCCTTGTGCTATATGCCAACCGTGCGTCTGCGTCTTAGCGTAGCTAAATTTGGCCTCACAGCAGCCACTTTTTCTTTTTACCGAACTCCCAGATGTCAATAGATAATGAATCCACATACTTAGGCTCCTTTTATGCTAAGGCCCTGTCAGCTGCCATGCAACCGGAGTATCCTTTTCCTTTTATACCAGACCTGCTTTTCGAAGTATTCCAGAAAATCATCTCGAACAGACATTTTCAAGCAAAACGAAGGCCCTGTCAGCCGCCATGCAACCGGAGTATCCTTTTCCTTTTATACCAGACCTGCTTTTCGAAGTATTCCAGAAAATCATCTCGAACAGACATTTTCAAGCAAAACGTGTATCAATCCTAAATGGGTATAACAGAGTTGCAGGCGTTTTTGTAGGGTCACCAAGCGCATTTAGGCAATGGAAATCAATAATACCAATCATTTCTGAAAACTGTGAAAATGCAACAAAAAAATGCAGTTGTAGAAACCAAATCCTGTAATTGCCATATTTATCTGAAAAATATACAGCAAAACCTGTTATTCAACTTATTAAGCACCTGGATATCACAGTACAAAGCAGTACCAGCTACCCAGAGCTTACTCATTAATATTTCGACGGATATACAAAATCATGGCCACCTTTACTGTTTGTAATTCGACATGCTAATTTTGCTAGCAGAAAACAGAGGTTTATCCTTTGCACTAGTACTTGAAATAGTTTCTGAACTATTTGAATGACTCTCACCATAACCAGGTCTTATCCAAATCTCTATGTGACCTTCCTGGCAGGCAGTTAGGACAGATTCATTCGTAAATACCACGCCCGAAAGTGGTTCTGTGTGCACACGGTGAGCAACCACAGGTGATATCTTTGGAACATCTCTCATGCTTGGAGCTGATTGAAGTGTTCCGACAGGGCTGACATTGTCCCAATGTGACGATTGACTCCCACTAGAAGTGGGAGATCCACCAGGGGGGCACCGGCGCAGAGGTACAACTATTTCGTCCATTTCTAAATCCCACAATAGCAACTGTGTGTCCTGGTCACAAACAGAAAGAGAGATATAAAATCTCATCATCCATTTCATATCTGACCGAATCTCCTCCAAATATGTTGCTTCCACCGATTCCATCCAAAATTTAGAAAATTAACTCTAATTCTTTCTACTTGACCTGACCACAGAAAATGAAGATTCTGATTGACAGATCAAATGATTTCCTCACCTGACCAACAGAGCCAAATCGATATACAACATTTTCCCCAGAACCATCGACTGTTGGTGCTGACCAGTAAGGATCAAAAGCAACTCCACTAACCTGCTCACCACATTAAACATGAGATCACCGAGAAGAAATCAAGAAAGGTAATAAATCTGCTGCTCCAAGTTACCCAAGAGTTGTGCCCTTCACCCCACGCCACGATTTTTCTATCTTCCATACTCCATATCTGTACCAGATCGTCTTCTCCTCCAGTCAAAATGTATTTTCCATCAGGGCTGAAAAAAATACACATTAACCAATAGCGAGACAAGTATTAATCCAAAAGGAAAACAAGCTACCAAGAAAAGCAATAAATTTGTGTACATGCTACCAGTTAATACAAGACAAAAATAGTTACCTCCATGCACAACATAAAAGAGCACCATAATAGCTTTTCCCCCCAGATATTAGCTGTGCTTTCAAGAAATCAAACACCCTCAAATAACCTGCACAAGGCAGATAGTTTCTGAGTTCATTCATCAAAAGATTATGCATAACTAATAGCCTACTACATCTCAAGCCTTCTTACAACCTGGATACGTAGATATAGGACAACCAGGCATTCTTGACAATACAACTTACTGTACAAAGTTCAAAACGCTCAATTGAGCCTAATCATCAACTTGACCAACGAAACGAAGGACTTGATATATATCTCCAAAATTTTAAGCATCATTAAACAGCTAGATCATCTGCTTGCAGGAAGACTAAAATCATGTACTCAGAAACAATGGCGTGGGTCACCTTGCAGGTGTGCCACATTTATTAATGCAAGCACAATTTCCATTGATTGAGGCCTATGGCCATGACACTCTTCAGATGTCCCTTAACATAACCAACATCATTCAAGAAAAAAATATCTGGAAGTGAAGATCAACTCAAAGGAATACCATCTCTCCCAACAGTAGCTAGATAAATTCCATCCATCGAGAAAGAAATACAATTAATGGATCCCTGACAGATGTGCCATCTCGCAATCGGGTTACTCTGCAAAAACAAAAATGCATGCCAATGGACAATTGACTTTATATTTGTCATAGTCTTAATAAAATTAATATCAGAATTGTGAAATTGACAGATTGCCAAAAAATGTACCTTGCCAGAACGAGCATGTGCAACAGAAAACTGAGTCTGATCTTTGATAACAGGAAAAGAAGAATCACCGGTACCATCCTTGTTCTAGAAAAAACATGGAGCAAAAGAGTACATTTATTTCGCAGAATTTTAGCAGAAGTGAAGAACTTAAACAAATTATTTAGTTCTGCCAACGAATTCATGGAATTACTTTTTCGTACACGTATAAGTTGCCATCAGCATGAGCAACCACAAAAGAACCATCACCTTCAGGAACCCACGCAATACTGGTGCATCGGCTGGGAAAAAAGTTGACATTTTCAAAATCAAAAGCACATGATGATGATGTGTGTTCAAATAAACATACAACAATTTGCCTCCTCAAAAATCTAAATAGCAAAGAAATACTCAGAGAATAGATTAATAGTTGTAAACAAATAATGCAATTTCTTTTTCCACTTGGCAACCAATCTCTACACAAGGCACTCACAATAGTATTTCTCTCATCCTTTATTCTTTCAAAACACCAATATTTATAACAATGGTAGCCAGGTTTATTTATACCAGAAAAAATTCGGTCCATCAAATATAAAAGTTTTTATCTAATTTTTCAATTTTTTTGGTCTCATTCCAGTACGCCATTTTTTTTAAAAAAAAGTACACTCGTTCCTCTGTTTTAGCTGAAACTACATAAGCTTCACATAATTGTCCATTGACATGCATTTTTATTTTTGCATCTAAAATAACATGAGCATATAAAGAGAGAATGAGCCAAGGTGTAAGATAAAAGAATGTGTTAAAAAAGGCATCACCAGAAGCTACTACTAGTACAGAAGAATCCAACTGCATTTTGAAAATACTATGAAGTCAAAAAAGAAAAACACAGAAAAATCCAACCAAATTAAGTTCACATAAAGGAGATTAGTTGATAGAAGGGAAAAAACAATGGGAGCACCATAAAAGGTACCTATTATTAACTAAACCATCCTTGTTGTAATGTTGCGCTCCAACAAGCTTCTTTCCAAGGTCTTGCAATTGTTGACGCAATGAAACTGAGTAGACTGAAAAAGGTGAAAAAAAGGACCCACACTGTGAAGAAGGCTAAGAAAAAGCATTATAAATACAAAATTTTCAGAGATATAGAAGAAAAGAAAAGCAATAGCAGTTTTACCATCTCCAGAGTTCAATCCAACAAGTAGGTCATGCCCATCCTTGGCTTCTGAATTAAAAGCGTGGCATACAGGATTTGAGTTGCTAAAATGGATGGATTTAACGGGATCCTACAATGATTTTTTTTATTAAAATAAGCCTACCATGTTGCCAACAGTAAACCAAAGAAGATAGAAATTCACCTTATCTTGTGAATTAATATCACTAATGAAGAGGGTATCGCCAACATTAAAAATCAAGTAAGTCCCTTTGCCATCATAATTTGAAGGAGTTGAAGAATTGCTGATGCCAGAACTGCCTACAGATCCGCTCTTACTATTTCCAGTGAGAGTTTTGCCTGAGCCATTTCCTCCAACAAAACTGAGGGCTCTACTCCCATTCCCACCACCTAAGAACCTTGCAGCTGCCAATCTTACTCCACTGGTGGCACTCGTATTTGAGGTAGTAGAGGGAGCAGGGGTGGCTTTATCCTTGAGATATGCAATGGTCACCTGATTTACAACGAAATTCTCTAAAATCAATTAAAAAAAATAGAGGAATATTTAATCACCACGATGTGAATTGAAATCCACCAAAAATAAGTGCTGCAATGTGTAAACAAAAAGAAGTGCCATGACTGGACTTGTGTCATAGGCAAAAATCAACAAGTCCAGGAACAATGATGGCTAATAAAGCTTTCCCCCTTTTTACTTCCGCTTTCACCTTTCAGGTTATTTTTACAATTATCCTCCATAATATTGCTAACGTCATAAGTTCTAATGAGTATATATATTATGCCTCAAAAAAATCTACTCCATAAAAATTAGTTCATGACAAGTATAAAGATATAGATATAAAAAACACATTAATATAAACTAATAATGAAATTACTACCTGTGAGACAGCTCTCCCGTGCGCAAAGTGAAGGGGACCGGCAGGGTGCGTCTTTTCATATTGCAGCTTATAACGACCTTCAGGAGTCTTAAAGTATGTCTTTAATGTTGGACCTGGAGATTGGACATTTCCTAATGAAGATGACATCCTACTATGGCTGCTCATAAAAACAATTGCTCATAACTTCATTGATCATAATCCAGTGATTGCCTTCCTTCTTTCAGTTCTTGCTGTTGCTCCTGATTCTCTCAGAAAGTTTTGAGTCAATCCTATCATGACCAGTAATATAAGGCAGAATGCATATATGAGATCATTAAAGATTGAATAGACATTTAAAACGCATCTGTTCTAACTATGGAACTTTCTAGAGTATAAATTTTGTAGGTATTTTTTTTCATATATTACTAATCTCTCATAGTTTTCAATTATAAGTGCATATGTACAAGTGAAAACAAGATTTTCCTTTATCACAAATCTCAAAACAAACAAAATACCAACACAAAAAATCCAAAACAAACATCCAGGATACACCAAATTATCTTTTTAATGATTGAGTAAATGTAGAAAAAAAACAAAGTAGAAAGCTCATCAATCATCATGGTACATTTTGTATATAAAAAGCTAGTAATTAACTAGCAAGTATCACAGACGTCTAAGGATTAATCATTTTCAAAAGGATATATTCATGAAGTCATTATGAAGTTGTGGGTGCGTGCACTAGCAGAGCTAACATCAAGAATTTTACCCTGATGGGAAATATTGCTAGATCTTAGGTCATTAGTTTGATTATTTCGTAAAGGAGTAGTATATACAAATTAGCCAAATTGATTTGTTAGTTTTTCAAACTTGTTTTTTGCATGTAAAGATGGGCAGTCGCTCTAGGCTGACTCAACTAACTGAAGGCAACAAAAGGGACAAAAAAAGGGCACCTTCATTCACAAGGCTAATTCACTTCCACCCTATGAAGCACAGATAGGGAAACGGCGACATGATACGGGTACAGGGATACGGCAATTTTGGAAAAAGTAGGATATGTTGCGGGGCCGATGCACATTTCAAAAAATATTTTAATATATTTTTAAACATGATTTAGATTAGAATTATATTTAAAGAAAAAAATAAGCACAAGTATTTCACTATAATCTCCTACAAATTAAAGCATCAAACCAATGTTAAAGCAAAACAGCCCCGCAATATACAGTTGGCTTCTAGTCTACATTCTTGTTAAAAAGGTTCCATCTTTAGCACATTACAGTAAATGAAATTTCTACTTTTATAAGATAATCAAGACTTCCAAACCAAAATCCAGCAGAAAACAGTTCATATTGTCTTTGATTTGTGGACAATGAAAACTAAGCCGGTGATAAACATAAAGCAAAAAGTTAGAAATAAACAGTAATCAACTTTTGCACGTCTCAGAATTAATCTTAGCTCTTAGATTTAATCCCATAAAAAACAAATGAAATAAGAAAACAGAGGGCCCTTAATCTAAAGCAATCTAAAGCTCAGATTTGGCACAGTAATTGGGAAATTTATTTCCAGACAATCTGAAGTTTGAAGTTTGGAGGGCCTCTAAAAGACAAATGAAGAAATTTTTATTTACGTCTAATGGCGATACTTCATAGACATCAATGAAAATCAAATGAAGGCCGGACTTGTTCCTCCCTTACCTGCAAATCCACCGTCTACTGTAGCCAGAAAACAGAAATAAAAACCCAAGTGTCTAGATCGTCACCTTCAAGCCCACTCTGGATGTAAATACAACAAAAGTTTGAGAGGGAAGGAGGAGGATCCAGGTGGGAGAAGTCGACGAGAAGTGGAAAGGAGGAGGGAGGATTGGAGGCGGGAGAAGGCCCGGAGCCATTAGGGCACAAAAGATCGTGGCAATCTATGATATCAGACACGTATCAGATACATATCCGATGTGTATCCGCAGCGTATCTGTTCCACCTTATACTAACATCAACGCCTGATACTATTGCAAATCTAGTAAAGGCAGCAAGGCACACTTTATGAACCTTAATTTCCAATTGTGCAACACTTCACATCCTTTCATAAAATCATTCTCATTCTATTAGGCCTCTTAAACAACAAGGATGAATATGTACACGCTACAGCGAATTAGAGTACTATCCAATGCTAAGAAGAGCATTCTCGAAGTGAGCTAATTCTTGGCAGCATCCACAAAGTTTCATGATGATGTAATTTCTTCTTCACCGTGGCCAAAGCATTAATCACAAAGCTCATTTTTGTCAAAATTGGCAGATGTGCATAATACATGTGAACTAGGTCATCCCTCCTGAATTTCAAGGAGTGGACAACCTAATTTGTCTATTCATGTTCAAAGTACTGTAATTGGGATTTATACACTTTTATAAGTTTCCATCTAAAGTCTCCCTTCGTGTTAAACACTACCCACTTTTTTAAGATGTGGCAGGTACTTTAGGACGGGAGTATAAGACTATTAAAGTCATCCAAACGATTAATAAAGCACCCATTTCTGGTCGAGCTTGGATTTCTATAACATTTACTTGAACATTCATATGAGTGTTGATACTATATTGACCTGAAATTTAGTACTATTGCAGTGGATACTAAGAAAAAAAAATTAAAAAGATCTATATAAATGACAAAAGGTCTCCCAAGCTTACAGTCTGTAATCTACCTATCCTCCAACTTTAATTAGGAAAAATAAAAAATCCATCCTAAAGGTTGGCCATGGCTTAAGTAATAGATATGGAAAAACCTTATGTCAAACCACAAAATTACAAAATGCAGAACCAACATGACGTAATACAATAGTCAAAATTCTACAGTAAAAGCAACAGAATAGAACTGGAAGAAAAAAAATTATATATTAATTGATACAAAAAAAAAATAAAACATGAAGTGCAAAAAGAAGTAATTCATCAGCAAATTATACCAAAGACATAAAAAAACATTGTCCACATGAAGGCTGCTTACCTCTAAGAATGTCATTAGGGTTTGCTAAGGATGACGAACAAATATTCCAGTCCTCAGCTCTCATACAATCTGAAGTTGGATGACAGAAAAGCAGACATCCATTCAAACCCACATCCAGAAACTCATAAACACATTCACATTCAAAAGCAACCATGCAGAAACATGGACAAATTAATCACCGCCAATAGAAAAAAATAATTAATTCAACGATTTTAAATCAAGTGATAGATTTAAATTGAGTAAGCACTAAAAAGAGAAAAAAATGAAAGTCCAGCGTTTTAGACAAAGAAATTAAATTACAAAGATGGAGACGGCGAAAGAGAAGACTCACCGGTCGCCGGCGATCCAGTTTTCCGGAAAAATTAGAAAGTCCTTTTTAGGGTTCGAAAGATATGGGAATCGCCGAGAGAGGGGAAGATCGGCCAGAGAGGGTTGTTCAAAGCTTGGAGGGATCGGACACTTACGTTCGGGTCAACCCCAAACCATTTCCATCTCAGCACCAATGACCCGACCCGGGGAGTACCGGCCGTCGATCGCAGAATTTCGGGTCAGGATAGGGGCGGACCGACTCAAGATTTTGCCACCATCAGCGCCGGCCCGATGATGCCTACAGGGTAAATTGTGGCCAATAAACGTTGTGGACATCATACTTAGGGGCCGTTTGGGGCGTGAAAGTTAGATATTGGATATGGATGTTGGTGTAGTGGATGTTGTAGATTAATCACATGGATTAGTGGATGTGGATGGTAGATGTCGTTAACGTTTGGGGCGTGAAAATATAAATCACATGGATGATGCTGAATATCCTAAAATTACGTTTGGGGCATGAAAAAAAATCCATGATGGATTGAAGGACGTTTGGGGCGTGAATAAACAAACCACTATGAAAATTGCATTAACGTTAATACGATACGATACGAATTCCATGATTGTATCCATAATGGAAATTTTTATTACACACTTGAATTTACCATTGTATCCATAATTGCATACAATTAACATGAGTAATGGCAATGAAAACATATTATGCAAGTCAAGATTGTCTTGCAACTTGTGAGGTGTCACAAATATCTGCAAAAAACATACGAAAATAATTAGAGTAAAATATTGTGAAAATATATCAAATCAAACACTGTATCAAAAGGTTACCAGTTCCGTCTACGTCGTGGTTGTGGTTGTGGTTGTGGTTGAACAGTGGCTCTAGGAAGCCCCCAATTATCGCCAATTGCATCACAAATTTCGTCTCTTTTACTATACATATATACGCAGTGGCTCGCTCTTCTAGAGCTCTCTCCTATGTTTTCGCTTGGACCTGCATTGGGGTTGTTCTGCCTCATAATCTCATTAACAAATGCTTGTTCTGACTCATACTGTGGAATCAACCAATCTCTCATATCTTCATCTATCGCCCCGTTATGTTGTTCCTGTATGAAATTGTGGATGGCTGCACAGGCGTACACTAGCCGGACTTGCGTATCAAATTCATACGACGGCATTGCTTCTAGTATCTTCCATCTGTTTTTGAAGACCCCAAATGTTCTCTCAACCACACTCCGAAGCGATGCATGTAAAAAGTTATACAATTCTTTTCGGCCATCCGGAGCTCGTCCTGCAAACTCAGGCAGATGGTACCTATCCCCTTTCCCTTTATATGGCCCCAGGAATCCCCTCTTGTTTGCATAACCTGCATCTACTAGGTAGTATTTACCGATAGATGGAAGCTTAAATACTTGATTCGGATTTTCAAGTGCTGCGTTTAGGATCTTCGCATCATGGGCAGATCCCTCCCACCCCGCCACGACGTGAGTGAAACGCATACTAAAGTCTACCACAGCCATAACATTTTGCGTACACCTGCCCGACTTTCCTCTAAATGCTAGTTGTTCTTTAGCTGAATGCTTTGCCGATATATGGGTTCCATCAATGGCACCCACACAATCTTTAAAAAAAGGATGATACCTTGTGCTTTTCCCTATGTGTGCAGGTTCCATCTCAAGTGGGACTATCACACATATACGACTTTGAAACCAAGTACCCAATGTA
The DNA here is from genome assembly GCA_039654745.1 of Houttuynia cordata. Classification (NCBI taxonomy): domain Eukaryota; kingdom Viridiplantae; phylum Streptophyta; class Magnoliopsida; order Piperales; family Saururaceae; genus Houttuynia; species Houttuynia cordata. The sequence continues at coordinate 52,778,134 of CM077502.1, read as the reverse complement.
CTAAGGACGTTGTGCACATGCCGATGAATTGTCTCTTCGGAATGCCCGAACTGATGTCCTAAAATACGTATCCCTTGAGAATGACCCAACATTACTAAGAAGATCATGAGTTGTTCTTCTACGAATACGTTTGTCGTGTCTGAGAGGCCTTGCTGACGTGCTTGCTTGCAAAATTCAATGAAAGGTGCTCGATTCATTCGTGTCATATCACGACAATGTTGGTCGGAGGTGACTCCGTACAACATGTCATGTACAACCCTCTGACCCTTGTACTGGTCTGGATGAACTATAGCTAAGGGTCGTGGAATTTGATCCTCGATTATGGTGTCCATATACATATCCAGGATTTCATTGTCCTCCTCAAGGATTTGCGACACCAAGTCCGTCTACATATTTGTGAACGCACATAAATATACATATTAACACAACAAAAAACACAACATGGGTGGGTTGTGCGAATGAATACCTGTAGGCCTTTCCCTTTTCGCCAATCTTTCCACATTCCAACTGCTACAATTGTCCTTATCAAAAAAATGCAAATCCAACTATAAATGTCCAAATCAAACAACCCACATAAATGTCCAAACCAAACAGATCATACATTAAAAGTTTAACCAAACAAATAAATCACACACAGTAATATCACAGTCAACCTTTATCAGTTCACAAATCAGACAGCTCACATAATGTCAATACCAAACGACTAACCGAATCATACATAAAAGGTTTAACACAACAAAGAAATCACACAACATCAAACATAAACAGCCTCATAATCTCATCTCAGTCACAAACCAAACATAACTCACTACATGACAAATCCAACTACTATCCAACACCATCCACTCAGTCTTTAAAAGTATCCTTCCTACGAGTCCAGGTGACCCTCAGCCAAGCCTCTGCCCAAACAGGATCACTCGCCATACTCAAGAACATCCTCCTATGTTCCTTTTCCAAAAAGAAGGATAGGGCACCTGTGTACATTTCATCCTCCAAGTTGTACCCAGGTAGACTTTTCATTAATTGCAGCACCTTTGGGTACTCTGACTCACTCTTATCATCTCCTTCTTGTGCTGCACGTGCTATTGCAACCTGCTCACGGGCGATTGAATTTGCCTGCATCACACCTTCATTCCTAGACTGCATTGCCTCTGACAAGGAATGCCATGATGATGTCACTTCAACTTCAGAAGCCCTCCTCTTCCTTCTACTGGGGCCTGCTCCAGTGCGTGCACTAGGGATACTAGGAGTAGACTGGAGGACAGGTTGTGTAGTGGGAGTAGACCGGACAGGTGGCTGTGTAGTGGGAGTAGGCCGGAGAGGTGGCTGTGGAGTGGGAATAGGACGGACAGGTGGCTGTGTAGTGGGAGTAGGCCGGAGAGGTGGCTGTGGAGTGGGAATAGGCCGGAGAGGTGGCTGTGGAGTGGGACTAGTCCGGAGAGGTGGCTGTGAAGTCGGAATAGTATGAGGGACATGCTCAGGATTGGAGTTGAGATATGGGTCCTCACCTTCAATGTCAGAGGTACCATATTCCTCCCTCAACTCTTCCCCATCTGGCCCAAGTGAGACGTATACATTTCCGTCATAATTATCCCAAGCTTGCTCTTCCGCGGTGGGTTCATTTCGGAGGACAAAAGGAGCAGGTGTACCATCATACTGGTGTGCCCCAGTGGCTACCATATCTTCATAGATGTAGTAGAGGAGGTCTTGCATCTCAGGCGTGTACCCCCACTTTCGCAAGCGCATAGCTTGGTGATTGTCCTGCACATAAGGAAAAATGAAATTGATTACAAACCCGGTGCATGTGAAATGAAGGAAAGGTCAAATTATAATCTGTTTAGCCAGCACTTTTACCTCCTTGAACTATTTCCATATCTCGGGAGATGCTATGTAAGTGTTCTTATTGTGATCCCATCCTAAACCAGTGTACCTGGATAGCCATTTCCAACCCTTCAAGAAATACTTTGTCTTCTCATAATGGCTTTTTAGTGCTTTATCACTCACAGTAACATCACATTCAACATTTATCAGTTCAGTAACAAGTTGGTAACCTGCCACAGTCAATGCCTTCCCCTACGATACCCTTGCTTACAAGCCTCGGCATAGGCTTTAAGGAAGGCGTAATGCTCCTTCTGATTCCACTCCAATGATTTCATGAACTTTGCATTAGAAGGGCTAGCCATCTTCACAAACCAACAGAGGTTCCAACTATTTCAGGTTAAATATCCAAATCAATTACACCACTACATTTAGCACACATATAGACACTCATGCTTCAGCTAGTTCGATTAGTTCAATTAAAATTTCGACCCATACTCGAATGTGACAAAAAGCGAACATAACGTAAGAAACAAAATTGAGACTAGTGTAGTTGACAAATCACCGGCTATTAACAAAAAGAGCTTCGAAATGTGAACCAATCAATAAGACGATTCAATATATAAGATAAAAAAAGCCTTCAGTGCAATTGTAAGCAACTTTTTCTTGTGGACTTTATAGAAGTCTACCTCCTTTGATCAATTAGCTGATGTTCAACTAGCCTACCAGGAGTAAGACAAAACTGGAGTACATTATTCAAAACCGATTGCAGCTACGATTTCAAAGAAACATATTCGAGAGATAATTTTTCTCCATTGTATTTTTATACTTTACAATCCAAATAATATGTAAAACCATAAATTTAAGATAGCTGCACCTCAAAATTTCATAAAGAATAATATGAGCGCAACCATAGATGAGAGCAGGCAAATTAGAACAAGAAAAAAGCAATTATGAACCTTAGCAAGAAGTAGAGTAGTGATAATATCATGTCTCTTGGAATGTTCATAGTTAGGATTAGAAAAACTACAAAACTACATATGCAGAGAAGGATTTTCAGTCGATTTCAGAGCAGAGTCATTTGGTGCCTTCAAATAAAAAAGTACGAAGACAAGCATTGTCCCATACTGGAAAGTAATAGGCACAAATAGATCTGAATTAAACTTTGTAAAACTGTATTCAAACTTGTAAACATGAGTATTACATTACAGTTCAAAACATCTCAGAAGTCACAACTGATTTAAATGCATTATCAAAAAGCAGAGCAATGAGGACATGGAGGATAAAACATTGCAATGCATCCAAAAAAAAAAAAAAACGTCCGATAATCACCGCCGGCCTCCAACGCCAAAGAAGTCAGCTTTTGGAAATCTCACCTCGATGAAACCATACTGGCGGTGATTATCGCCGGAGCTGTGATCACCACATATAGCAGATGGGGGCAAGGGTATGGAAAGGGGACCCCAAATTTCAGCAAATCGAAAATGGCGGTGAGTATCGGCGCTGCAAAATCCACTGGGCACGGCGTCGACACCGAGAGGAGGAAATCCGACGGATTTTGCAGCCCAACGCCGACAGCTTCTAACAAAAAGGTAAGCTTTTTCATAGATCTCACCTTGATGAAACCCTCTGTCGTCACCTCGCGTCGCTGGATCTGTTGTCACCTCGCGTTGCCGGCCTCAATCCCTCACTGTGCTGCCGTGAATCCGTCGCCCCAAGGTCGGCCTCGTCTATGAAGAGCAGGTCGCCCAAGAAAATCGCCTCCACTCGCCTGCCTCGACTCGAGAAGATAAGCCGCATCCACCTTTCGGCATCCAGCTGAAACCTCCACTCGCGTCTTTCTGCTGGATACTGGATTAGTTGGGTTTTTTTTGTCAGGGCACCCAAAACCCATCCAGTATCCAGCTTTTGCCATTTTCACGCCCCAAACGCATTTTAAGTCCATCCAGGGTGGATTTTCGGATTATTCACCCTGGATACTCCTCACTTTCACGCCCCAAACGGGCCCTTAATTTCATAGTATATCTTTTAATTATGTTACAGAATGTAATAATTACAACTAAGTTTGTTTGCCATCAACTAACTTAGCAATATTTAGGTAATTTATCATTCAACCATAGGTAATAACTTATAAATGAAATAATTAGCTGGGCAAAGTGAATATTCTAGTGAATGATATCATTGGTGATCGCAAATGTAGCTAAATATAAATATTAGTCTGGATGTTAAACTAAGCCAGCTCGGCTAGTAACTTGAACATTGAAGACGAATTCGAGCAAAGCTCAAACTGGCTCAATTATAAGTTGACAACTTTAAACATTCCAAACTTCTTTCCTATCTAAACTGAAGTTTGAGGTTACTAACCTTGCTTAGTTATAACCCATGCGAACAATGTCCATGAGCAAAAAGGACATCTTTTAAAAGATGTATAAAAAAAGAAATCTTATAAAAGTACCTCAAATTTTTATCAAACCTATAGCTTGCAAACTGCATGGACCTTCATATTTAGGGCCCATTTGGCAATGCACTTGTGCCCCATTTGAGGCAATTGGTGGTCCAATTCAAATGAAAAATGTTTAGATGCATATATTAGTACTAAATTTCATGATTTCATGAATGGGAAATATGAAATTTTCTTTGCCAATAAAACTTATCATTTAGCCACAAGCATTACCATTTCAAACAAATAAATGTTATTCGAAATTTGTTGCTACCTTAAAAAAGCCAATGTTATTTTTACTAGATGTCTAAAGGAGAATATTTTTTACTCATTAATTGTTGCTAAATATAGGTTTCGAATTTCGAGTGGAAACAACGTTTTACTCCCTTCCTTCATTATGAATGATGAATGGGGTGAAAGCCATTTGATATAAGCTTGAAAAACGCCACTGTAAGGTTTTATTTTTACTTGGTAGGTCAATAGCTGATGTAAAGATGAATACATGTAACTAACGTTGCAATTCACATAAAACATTATTTTTCATTGAACTAAAACTAGTGTTGCTTAGCATGAAATTACATAGGGTAACAAGTACGTATTTAAATTAAATCTATACAAATAATGGTAAATCACTATAAAGATTAGTATTATAGCATTTCTGGAAATGACGTATATTTTGTTGGCCAAATCACTATAAAGATTAGTATTAATTATACCAAGTTACCAACTAAAAGGACTTGTTCGAATTTATATTGATGTTGAAAACTTTTTCTCTCTCTCTCATATACATTCTGAATCATTTCCTATTGCCAACAACAAATGTATTCAAAATCTTAATTATCATCATCATTGTAAATAGGTTAATTTTCAAAGTATTCGGAAATTTCTCAAAGCTATTTGGTCTAGATGTTGATGAAATACAAAATAAGTAATGTTGTTTTAATACTGCTATTTCATGCAATGTTGTTTTTTAAACTAAAATTTCTTGAATAAATTGGTGATTTCGGTTTGATGATCTACGTGTATTTCCATTATGTGTCTCTTTGGTGATGTGGATGTTTCAGCAATGATGTCAAGTACTTCTTCTCCTCAACCATGTGGTCGTTGATGATAAGTCTCGTGGTGTTAGCCACATCTTATTTAGTATTTAAAATGATTTGAAATCCCTTTTGGCAATTGCCTACCTTTTATTTGTTTCTTTAGTAAGTAATACTCCCTACATCAAAAAGTGTAAACAATTGAATTTTTAAACCAGAATGAACACACAAGTAGAATAAGTCCTCTATGGCTCAGAAATAAGCTTAATTACATCTATTTTTTTCGGATGCAGAAAAATGGGCAATGTACCTCTTTTTTTCCACACAGGAGTAGTAGTGTATAGAGCACATAGTTCAATAGAGCTTGGCCTTGACCTTCGTATTCTACACCCAATCTGTAATAGTCAAGACAACCTACGCAATTGTATCATATTGAAAACATTGGAAATTTGTTTCTCCTAATGATTTGACAATAACAATATTATGCACCATAAAACTCCTACTCATCCCTTGCTATATTAGAACTTGTTTTTTTGCTAGGAGCATAGGCTGTTATCTACAATAGAACATTTGCCTCCGCGTCTACCTAAAGCCCTATGTATATTTATCTTACTTATATATAGTATCTTGGCATATGACTTGCACTAGACTGTCGCCTGTCAAGGAGGTTTGGAAACAGTTTCCAATTCAGTAATCACCATTGCTATAAATTTACCTTTAACTAGATATATATTGTCTCAACATATCACCTAGTGTTAGTCTAGAGGCGGTCAGAGCCTTTTAGCTGAGGATAGATCTTAGTTCAGAACAATTAAAAGAGTATTACAACTTATTGCTGAGCCTTTTAGCTTAGGGTATATTTTAGTTGAGTTTAATCAACCTCTGCTTACCATAATGTAGTGATGAACAATTAGAAGATCAGTTTTACCATTTATAGCAGGCGTTGGATGGTCTTACTGGATCTTATATCCGATCCAAAGTCCTTATGGATACTCTCACAATCACTAAAGCTAAATGAATTTTCAGCTACGAAGTTAAGCCTTGAACACTACAATGCTAAAGAACGAGTACAGACACTGTTACATATGCAAAAACTATACGCCTTACATAACATAATATGTTTAATGTACTTATTAAATAACCAAGTCGTTACAGAGAGTTTTACAATCCCTTTGGCACAAGAAGTCGGTACTCTATTTAGTTCTACTCGGGCTGGTATCTTAAAGATGAAGGTGTTGAATAATTTGAAATCAGGACCTTGGCTTAGCAACCATGTTAAATAACCAAGTCTCCCAAAAGCTCAAGCTGTTAGGAAAGGGTTATTGTTAGTGTATGTTTCAGCAGGAACAAGAGGATCAGTACTGTCACTACTGTGCCTAAGAGAACACATGATATTCTCCTCCAACATTATTTCAAGCATCATATTGAGGACCGAAATAACGTTTGATAATTGTATCTTTGTGTCTCTTGGGACAAAAATAGAGTATATATGTTTGGAACAGTGAGCAAAGAAATGCATCGATTCTGGTGTTTGTACTCGAGTCATGGCCGCTATTGAGAAGAATAAAGAACCATTATTCCACATCTCAGCAAGCTCTTTGCAGAAGTTCACAGATTCCAAAAGTTATCGACAAACAAATTTCACTGGCGCGGCTAGTTAATAAGTTAGTTCCCCTCCCTCTGCCCAGGTAACTGGCATGTGATGCACCTGACTTGGAATAGTGCTCTGGTGGAGGGGACTATATCAAAAGAAGGCCAATCTTGCAGATGCTGCTCTCAATAATGTCTACCAACCCATAAATGATTAGTGCAACGAACCGAATCTATTCTGTCATAGCCCCCCATTGGAAGAAAGCAACCTTAAACGATCACATTCGGATGGCCTCACTATATTCCGCATGCAGGGTTTGTTTCACTTTCCATTTTGTGCTCACTTATTTAGGAAGGTTGACAAGGTCTTATGGCCAAGTAAATGAGGCTGTTTGCCTGATTTCTCTTGCATTGCATGAAAACGAGATTCCAGCCATTGAAATCATCCCCTACAACTTTCATAAAAAGGAGATGTTCTAACCTCGTTTTCATAGGAGAGGACCACTCGGGCGATTGCTCCATGATTGGAATGGGTGCTCGGTTTTATCTGATTGCCTTGCTGGAAATGATCATTATTTGGTGACGCCCCACCCTGCTAGCCTTTGCAGTTGTCTGATCATTGTGACTCTCCAAACATGAGCGACGTGGGCCAACTAAGGACCAGTCTCTGTGACGCGGCGTCTAATCAAAGCCTGTCGCACAAGGATACAAACTGAAAAAGGAGAGCAACTTACTGAATGATTCAGTGTGCATAAGAATGTGGGATCCATCATCCATGCCCTTGTTTTGCCGTCTGTTTTTTTTTTCATTGACATTACGAGCAGGTATTATCAGCTCCAGGTGGAATTCTTATCATCAACTTGCGACAAGGAAAGAAAGCTGAGTGAGCTATTGATGATGGGGAGAGAATTATGCATATACGGCTCCGCATAGCTTTTTTTCCTTCTAGAGAAAAAGTTTAATGGAACTCTAGCGTGGAGGGAAGCATGGGAAGCTAAGCTACATGGTAAGTGATAGAGACCGGAGGTGATGAAAACATCCTCCACCAAAGCTATTATCAACTTTTTCCATCTATCATGATCTTGCGACATTCTCTGATTAGCATAAAGAAAAAAAAAAGAACTTTCACGGTTGCACCCGCACCCTTCTCTTGGATAGATACATGCATGAATAAGAATATGTACGTTGTCTAGAAAGGAAAATGATAAGAAAAAGTATCATTCTTTCACAGCGACAAAGTTCAAAAGCTGGGGAAGCTCATGGCAATTGAACAAAGTGTTATAAAACCAATAATGGAATTGAAAAGGTTAATATGCGGTAATACTCCCTCCGGCCACTTTTAAAAGACACAGTTTTGTTCAAATAAACTAATTTTTTACTCTCCCTAATCACTTTTAATGAAAACCGTCAATTAAATGGTCATTTTTCTTGAAACGTGGGGCCTATTGTAAGAGCTCTCGGTGGGGCTAGGGATGCAAGAAGCAGGAGAGAGAGGCAAGCCTTTGGGTGCGAACCTCCGATCTGAACGGAGAATAGATATCTTGTCACGGTAAACGATATCATCTAATTTGGGGACACATATTTTGTTAATTGTCTCGATTAAAAGTGACCAGATGGAGTAATTCCTTTGAAAAAAATTATATCTATTAAAAGTGACCAGAGGGTATATATAAATATCATAGTTTTTAAAATCAGACCGGACCGGCCGGTCCAATTATGAAAAATCGGAACCTGTAGATATAATGGTTCGGTCAGGGCGGTTATCCCTGGTCAGTTGACCTGGCCGGTTGACTAGCTAAATCGGCGAACCGGACCGGTCCAATTCAGATATTCAATTGGTCAAACCAACATTTTTTTCTGTACTGACAACTATAATTTCCAACACCTTAACCATTGATAATTGGACTACTTAAGTTTTTTATGTTTATTATGTATAATATATATATATATATATATATTTATTATATATATGAGATAGGCATCAGTAGTATTCTCTTCTAACATTTATCTTAGGTCAAACTGGTTTGACTCATAGTTCAACCCGACCTGCCAAATTTCAACGTCGATGCAAGCCTGATTTTAAAAACCTTGGTATATATCAGTGATAGTTATTAGTGCCCCACAACAGAATAGTGATTTCCAACCATAACTTGGGCCAGAGTAGGATGCCTTTAACTACAACATAAAGTGACTACCTTTCTTGCAGGAAGCACGCAAAACCACGAGTAGGTGCTTCGGTTGCACGCTCCGAGGTCCAGCTCCTCAAAATCATCCCCATAGGTAGAAATTCCCTGCGACTTACAGGAATTCAATAAGCTACAGTCGACAAGAATAGGCATTCATTGAAATGAGTCGACACGATTAGGGATTGATTGAAATGTTGCGAAGCATTATCCACTTGTGTCACATGAGACATTATTTTAAACAGGTGAAAGTTAAAACCATAGGCAAATTATACTCCGGAATTATTATCACCATAAAGGTTTTTAAAATGAACTAAAATTAATTCATTTTGAAAAACTTTGGTAATAATTTCAGACGGATGGAGTATTTGATTTCCTTAAAGATCATTTTAGAAAATTAAATCTACTAAAATCTGATGGAGGGAGCAATTGTTTTTGTTCTTATTAAGATGACCAAATGGGAAAACACGAAGAGCTAGATCATTAGTGAGGATATAGATTTGGATTGGGATGCCACTTGGATCGGGTTGGACCGGTCTTTTTTTTTTCGGTTATGGGGGTGCTTACAGAATACCCAGTTCCAGTTCCCTGTTAGAAAGAGGAATCGACGCACAAGGTTGAGAAGGGTTTGGGTACCAAGTATATATTTGAAAACTAAAAGCCCAATTACAAAACTCATTTTCTTTCACATTTCCATATCCCAAATCATAACCATGCCCCCAAATCACGTGCTCAAATTCAACCTCGTTAAAACACAGACACTCCCTCTCGTCCAAATCCACCTCCTCCTCCAGGGGGAGGCTGTTGGAGCAGACGGCTGAGGGGGTGGCGCCCATGGGGGCCTCGTCCTCGAGCTCCATTAATGGCGGATTTAAGGTTTGAAGAAAATCCTATGAAATTGTGAACGATTTGAGAGGCTACTTCTTTAGTACAATAATACTCCCTCCGTCCCACTCTAATAGCTCTATTTAGTCTTTTTTTTTTGTTAAAAATGGGAAACCAAATAGAATTATTAAAATAAGACAAAAGGAGTAGTTATTTTTTTAGAGTCCCCGGACTTTGCAAGTGACTGGATAAGTTTTTTAATTATTATGAATAAACCGAGGCAGGCAGGGTGGTTCTGGGTTTAAATTTTTAGTAGCGGGCAGTTCAGGGTCTAAAAACTTTGACCCGTGGCGGGTTACGTGCGATTCTGATTTTGAAGATTTAAAATGGTTACAGGGCACCGGAGAACCATCTACTAGGGAAGGTGGGTGAGGCATTTTGCTTTGTGGTTGATTTTTGTGCAGACTGGGACCGACAGGTGGTCCCAGTCTGCATGCCTGTGAATCTGCAACGCAGACATGTTGGCTATCACATTTAATACTATGGGCTTGGGCCAGTTCAAAATGTGTTTTGCCTTGAAATTTTACTCCCTCGTTACGTAAAAGATGTTCAACAAAGTTAACATTTAGTTAGGGCCAGTTTAAAATGTGTGTTTTGCCTTGAAATTTTACTCCCTTGTTTACGTAAAAGATGTTTATCAAAGTTAGGACAAGATCCCGGATTATTGATAGAGACAGGTTTATATGAGATCGTTCTCATGCAGCCGGCCAAGCCATCTCCATCTTGGTCTGACGGCAAGTGTGATTCATCATCGAAATTATTCCGTCTCATGGGCTCATGCATGCTATATGAGAATGCATACTATATGAGAACGACCTCAGTTAAACTTTTCCCTTACTGATATTCGAGATAAGCTGTTACTATTCAGTAGTTTGGGATGTTGATAATAAAACAAAAGCTGAAGTTTCATTTCTTTTCACTTTTTATCCCCCTTTCCAGGTACCAAGAATCTACTGCATCTAGTGCATGGCTCATCTAAGGTAGAGCTTTATTTTAAAAGGAATTTAGAGTATAAGAGGAAAAAAAACACTGGCTCTCCTAGACAAAATATCTCACATGTATCCAAATCGAAAGTTTGTAATGCCTGTTTGCACGCCTCGTTAACTATTTAAAGACCCGCTGGGAGCTCTATCTTCCTCACAAGTTCACTACTCCTTACAATTCATTTCAAATTCCCTCCTCTTCCAATCTCTCTTCCTTGTTTATTGAGAAGATGGAAAACACCTTACACCGTCATGTCGTCCTCATGCGGAAGGGTCTTTTTGATCAGGTAATCCTAATTGCTGGAATGAGGATCAAAGATGCAATTCACTTTTTTTTATAATTAACATTCGTTGAAGCGCAAAGCTCAAAAAGAGGGTAAACAAGATATTTTTTATTTATTTAAATGGGGTTAAGGAGGCCCCAACCTGATTATTAGAAAGACGGAAACCCCAAGAAGAATACAAACCAGAGGGTAAACAAGATATTACAATAATGAAGTCAAACATGCACTTTCACAGTAATCGTTTCTGGACAAATGAGCTCATTAGTCGTGAGTAAAGAGAATATTCTGGATGAATGATCCACAAACAGCTATAGTTTTGGGTGTGAGACTCTTAATAATAATTAGCTTAATGGCTGAAGCAGACCTGTAATACGACTGGAATGTTGGCTTAGACATTTGTAGACAAACCTATTGATAACTCCATGTAATGGTACTTATTAGCTGGTTAGTTCTAATAATGGATCGTCATGTCAATGCAGGGGTATCTCGACGAACAGTTTGTCCAGTTGGAGGAGCTGCAGGATGATGTTAATCCTAATTTTGTGGAAGAAGTTGTCACTCTTTTCTTCAAGGACTCCACCAGGCTCATCCTCAACATCGAGGCTGCATTGTGCGTACAGGCGCAACACTTACCAATCTGTTTTTTTTTCTTTATAGATTGTCCTCTTATGTTTTGTGTTCTCTTCCATGCAGAGAGAAACGTCCACTGGAATTTAATAAGCTGGACACGTTCATGCATAATTTCAAGGGCAGTAGTTCCAGGTATATCTTGTTTCGAAACTTGCATGTCCACAGCTAAAACCTATCTTTAGATAAATAAGCTGTACTAACAAGGTTATATGCTCTTTATTCATAAAAAAATGTTTACGCTCTGAATGACACTTGGGAAAACTCTTTCATCTAAAAAAAAAGATTCACACTCTGACTAATATATAATTATCATGTGCCATCAAAACCGTGTATTAGGGGTATTAAACGTTTAGATGGTAACTTTTATGCTCCAAAGATATTAGCAAATTTAATTACACAAAAAAAAAAGAGATTGATTGATTTAGCATTGAACGGATTGGTCGAATGGTGCAGCATTGGAGCGCGTAGACTGAAGAATGAGAGTTCCCAGTTCAGGGACTTCTGCAGGGACTGTAATGCAGATGGGTATGATTCCTTCTTCCAGAGAGTGTGTATCTCTGCTGTGTAATCGTTGTAGGAGTTCTAGTACGATTCCATCATGGTCTTTGATAAACCATTGAATTTAAACAAATTTTTTTCGAAAACATCATCCCTAGTCCATCTTTGCATGCAATAGATTATGGGTGCCAAATGATTCAACTGGTTAGCATACTGCAGATGCATGAGGACGTTTCAGATGGTAAAAAAGGAGCATTCGACTTTAAGAAAGAAGCTAGAAACTTACTTCCAGGTAACAATATTTTGTTGTGTTTTAACCATATAATTTCGATTATTGTCATATTCTTCCCATTAAGTATTCGTCAAACTCGTAATTTTGTAATTTACTCTTCTTAATCATGCACCAGCTGGTGAGGCAAGCCGGACATGCTGAAACTGCGAGCCGTCCCAAGTAAACAATGACTTGGAAAAAATGTCACTGAAAGAAGGAGAACTGGGGACCGCCGTTATGAGGAATGGGTCTCCAAGCTTTATGTTGTGTTTGGCAGTTTGTTATAGTTACTTGTGTTAGTTATAATATCGTCGTGGAATGGCAATCTAAGTATTTTTGGTGATCGCAAAAAGATTGATAACTTGTCTGTTTTGGGGCTTTTAAAGCAGAATCCCACTTAAAATGAAAAATTTCCATTGCCGGGATTTGAACCCGGGTCGCCTGGGTGAAAGCCAGGTATCCTAACCGGACTAGACGACAATGGAAGTGTTCCAATATGGTCGTAAGTTATTATTTATACAAATGAATCTAAAGTGGTTTGTCAACTTTGCTAAACTAGGAGTCTAGGAGGGGAGACAATATTTTCCCCATATACCCAGATCCAACCTATAAATTCACGGATTGGTAAAAATTTGTCTTTGCCTTATTTTTATTTTTGTCTATTTCCCCCTATTTTAGAAGTTTAACCCAATAAACTTCTTCTACTCCATCCAGAATTAGTAGTTATATTTGGGTTTCCAAAACGAACTCATTTTGTTAAACCAAATGTTACTACTAATTACTCCTAAGGAGGAAGTATCAAATTGGCACATAACTTTACCTCTCATACTTCATTGAATTTTTATGAGAAGGAAAGTTTGATGTTATGTCATGTTGTCATTATCGTCTCGTTCACATAATTAAGATATTTGCTCCCGCTTAATCCATTCATGCATTCTTAAGGTCCACTTGTTATTATCATGTCGTCGAATCCTTTTCAGAACAAACTATTAGCTCGGCCAAGTTGATATCCGAAACTAGTCTTTCAGCTCGAACTGCTGCTCTCTTCGTTGAAAGTTGCCTAACATACGTATACCTAGACTCTAGCTAGGACAGGTTTTTCTCTTCGTAAGTGACAGGACAACATTGATATTGATATTGATAGTGTTCGAGCTTGCCCCGTTGCCCAAGAATCCTGCTGAGACTACTGCCCCCCATATTGGTGGAGTTGGAGATTAGTGATCCCATGGGGCATAATCCAATGGGTGGTCAAGTAAAGAACCGAAACATTTTAGTATGCACTTTCTATTTTAGCTGGGGAACTCTGTGATAGGAATCCACCTATAGAAGTTTCCTAGAATGAACTAAGCCGCCTGCCAAATGTAAGTTAAAGGGGTGCTGATGTTGATTATTTCCAAATCAATCGGCTGAATACTGAATAGTGAGAAATACAGGTGTCTGGGAGTAAATGAAGAAGTTAGGGACGCAATCATTGTTTTCCATAAATAGTACAGATAATATAACACAGGCAAAATTTCTCACACACAAAGAATAAGTAAAGCAATAAAAAAACAATTACAAAAAAGAAATCAATAAAAGAAGTGATGTCTTTTGCGCATGAAATTTGAAATAGACAGTGGAATCACCTTTACAATCACACCCAGAAATGTTCAAGAGGGAGTAGGTTATGAGACCTGGCCTCCCATCACCTTCCTTGGACCAGTCCGCTGAAAACTTGGCTGTTCCCAGCCAGGGTGGCCTCCCACTCAATCGAAGAGAGAAGTATTTGTGACAAAGAGATCACAACTTCTTTCATGCCTGGCCGCAATATTGGTTCCTCGTCCACGCATTGCTTTGCCAATATAGCCATCTTGACAGCAGATCATATCAAGAGTTAGAGATGAATAAAGTCCAATCTGTATAAATACATAACGTCAATCCTCAAGTACAGGAAATCTACATTCTACCCTCAGGTATTTGGTAGCTTGAATTAGTAATCAACTCTTTTGACATGAGACTCATGCACTGCATCCCTTTGTTTTTATTTTTTGATGTCATTGACTCAAGAGTTGAAGAAAGATCCTCAAAAAAAGGCATAACGAGCATTTGCAAGGAAATCTTATGCACCTCCAAGGAATGTCTTTCCCGTGGAGTTAATTTAATATGATCCTGCCCACTACATCCCATACCACACTCTTCGAAACAGAGGTCAAGCCCACCGGCTAGTGTCCAGCTAGGTTATATATATAGAACACAACTGAATCAACAAGAGGTCTAATTAAAAATAAATAAGTGCAATCTGTCCCGAGTGGCTGATAAATGTCAATACATGAGGAAAATGGTAATAAATGAAAATAAAGTGGCAGTAGTATAGTTCTTACTTTATATGCACAGTCATGAGGATACAGATCCATTAAATTAGGATCTATACTCTCTTGCAGGCTTCCCATGCTCAGTGAACTCGGACAGTTTGTCAGAACTGCTAACATCTGAAAAATCACAGTTCAAATTAGTGTTCAAAACACAACATTAAAAATATATTTAGATATTTAAAATAATGATAACTTATTTTAGGAGATTCTCCATAGATGAAGTAGGAGTTGCATTAAGGAAGATGAAGAAAGGCAAAGCTCTAGGGCCTGATGGAATTCCTATTGAAGCGTGGAAGGCACTACGAGGTGTTGGCTTAACTTGGTTGACTAGTTTGTTTAACAAGATTTGGAAGTCTAAGAGGATGCCAGAGGAGTGGAGGAGAAGTACCCTCGTACCCTTGAATAAAAATAAAAAAGATATCTAAAGCTATACAAACTATAGAGGTATAAAAGTTATGGGACATACTATGAAATTATGGGATATACTATGAAATTATAGGAGAGAGTATTAGAAGGACGTTTACGAAAAGTAACTAAGATATCAAAGAATCAATTTGGTTTCACGCCGGAGAGGTCAATAACGGAAGCTATATTTTTATTACGGCAATTAGTAGAGAAGTACAGAAATAGAAAACAAAACTTTTATATCACCTTCATAAATTTGGAAAAAGTCTACAATAGAGTGCCGAGAGAGCTTATTTGGAGTGTTTTGACGAAGAATGGTGTAATAAGAGGTTACATAGATATCATAAAGAATATTTATGAGATAGTTGTGACTAGTGTGCAGACTATTGAGGGGAAACTAAGGAGTTTCCGATTACTGTAGGTATTCATCAAGGGACATCCTTAAGTCCTTATCTTTTCGCTTTAGTTATGGATGAACTGACTAGTTATTTACAAGATAATGTACATTGGTGTATGCTTTTTGCAGATGATGTAGTTTTAATTGATGAGAGTAAAGCAGGTTTGAATGAGAAACTAGAATTGTGGAGAGAAGCTCTAAAATCAAAAGGTTTTAAAATAAGTAGGACTAAAACAAAGTGCATGGAATTTATTTTTAAGGAAGGTAGAACTATAGATAGAACCTTAGTTGAAATAGATGGTCAAGAAGTGTCAAAGTGTGATCAATTCTATTACTTAGGATCCATTATCCATAAAGAAGGGGATATTGATGGTGATGCAGTGCATAGGATAAATGCGGGGTGGGTAAAATGAAGGGCAACCTCGGGAGTGTTGTGTGATAGGTGTGTTCCGAAAAGGCTTAAAGGCAAGTTCTATAAGACAGCCATTAGGCCTGCAATACTCTATGGAGCGGAGTGTTAGGCACCAAAGAGGAGTCATATAGATAAATTGAATGCAGCCGAAATGAGAATGTTAAAGGTGGATGAGTGGGATAACTAAGAGAGATAGGATTAGAAATGAATATATTCGGAGAGCCTAGGAGTAGCTCCTTTAGGGGAGAAGCATAGGGAATGTAGGTTGCGTTGGTATGGGCATGTGCAAAGAAGACTATTAGATGCCCCTGTGAGAAGATTAGAGGGGATACATGTGAACGATGCTAAAAGAGGGAGAGGGAGACCTAATAGAACTTGGATGGAGTTAATCAAGGTTTTCAAAACCGGACCGGCCATCGAACCAGATTGATGGCCGGTCCGGTTGGACTGCGGTCAAACCATGGTCAAACCGATTTGACCCGGTTTAGGTGAAAAGAGTGATAAATATATGTATTTGTATAGCACTAACATCAAAACGCGTGTAGCTCGAGTGGTTAAGTCATACTTGGTGAGGGAGGGGGTCTGAGGTTCAAATCCCCCCTCTCACGAAAAATTTTTCGAAGAAAAAATATTATCATAATCCGGACCGGTCTGGTCCAGTTCACCGGTTCGGGAAAACCGACCGGTTTGATGAACCGGCCCGAACCGTCCGAAGCGGACCGGCCGGTCCGGTCCGGTTTTGAAAACACTGGAGTTAATAAAAAAAAAGAATTTGACTTTACTATCTCTTATAAAAGACGTAGCCTAAAACAGGCTTGAATGGAGGAGTAAGATCCGTGTCGCCGACCCCAAATAATTGGGAAAAGGCACTATTTGATTATGATTATGATTTAAAATAGTGAGGTTTCATGGTTCCTCCTCTACTACTCATGCATTTAAACGTTAGACTTACAATAGATGCCAAGGAGCGTCTTTCAGAGTTAGCCGATGATCTGCTTTCAGTTCGTGTAATTGCTTCTTTTCCTGTTAATAGCTCAAAAAGAACAACTCCAAACGCATAGACATCACTCTTAGTAGTGGCCAGACCATCATTCAAGTACCTATGAGATACCAAAAACGAAATCAAAATCTTGTGGCACTTCTGAAAAGAAGAAAAGAGTAATCTATCAAACAGGTATGTTTCTCAGTTGTTTTACGTACTCAGGAGCCAAGTAACCAAACGTTCCTACAACTTTAGTGACAGAAGCCTCCCCGTCATTGGTTTTTCCAACAAGTTTCGACAGACCAAAATCAGAAATCTGCATAAAAGGAAAACAAACTGCACAAAACCTTGTAAGATATAGAGCTAATAGTGAGCTAGTAACACGAGTTACAGCTTTTGAAACTAAATTATGGACCTTAGCTCTCAATGCACTATCCAGTATGATATTGCTTGTTTTAACATCTCGATGAACATAATGAGCTTTTGTATGTTCGTGGATATATTCCAGACCTCTAGCAGCATCAAGCGCAATCTGTACTCTTGCAATCCAAGAAAGAGGTGTATGGCCTGGAATGCGGGAGAAAGTTTTTCAGAACCCAATAAATGCATACCTATATCAGCTGAAACACAAGCTGAGCACATAACTATTAGTGCATCAGAAACAGAGAACCCTCAGGATGGTAAATTAGTCTCTAGAAGTCCAAAGTTTCAGATCTTTCTCAAACAGTCATTTTTGTTAGATAACCAAGTTTCCCAAAAGCTCAAGCGGTTAGGAAACGGAAATCTTTATTCATTTATTGTATATTCTAACATCCCCCCTCAAGTGCAACCATCTATAAATTGCGGCACGTGGAACATAATTGGGATATAAACGCCTCCAGTGAGATTAGAAGTCATGACCTTCAACAACCTGGAGCTCTAATACCATGTTAGATAACCAAGTTTGCCAAAAGCTCAAGCTGTTAGGAAATAGAAATCTTTATTCATTTATTATATATTCTAACAATTTTTCTCTTTCCCAGAAAAAATAAACAGTTACCATATCTCACATTTATGGTTTTTTTCATTAGCATTTACAAAAAAAACATTGATTGACTTTAAACAGCAGGATTGCAGGAGAAGGACGAGAATGGCAATGATGCACTAACTAAGAAAGATGAACGAGTACAAAATACTTAGATACTTTAGGCCATGCTTTTTTGGTTTTATCTATCTCAATTTCAAGTATTTGAGATAAAGCCCATCCATCTACCTCCTCATAACAGTCAACACTAAATTTGTCTAAATTTAAACAGTGCACAGAAAAGAAAATTTTTCTTATGCACATATGCCACCATGAAGAGGACTTTCCCTCTCTCGTCATATTTAATCCAACTTGGTCCAAATCCAGATCTGGACATGTATAGGTCAATCTGGGTTGGACTTAAGTGTCCAAATTCCGAAAAATAAGCAATTACTTCTCAATAAACGTAAGAGGCAGAGTAATATTAATTACAGCATATATAAACATACCCTTGCTTTGAGGATCATGAATATGATTCTTCAGTGATCCCTTTTGAGCATATTCATATATGAGGAAGAGTTCATCATCTGTCGCAGCATAACCAATCAATTCTACCTTGACAAAACAATGGCAGGCTTTGAGTCACTGGAAGAGATGCCAAAATAGGTAAAATACCATGTCAATGCTCAAGTTTATGCCATACCAAATTCGAATGGTGGACTTTACACAGAACTTTCATCTCTGCCAGAAACTCTTTTGTTTTTGTTGCAGTCATTCTTTTGATTGAGACCCTCCTAATGGAATGCATATTTATATGATTAAAAACACCATATCACAAACTTTTAAGATCAAATCGAAGTAGAGGAGTTTAAGTGAAAAAGGTTTCTTACCTGATCTCGTAAGAAACCATAATATACTGAGCCATAGTGTCCCATGTCCAAGCAAATTTGATTCAGAAAATCCATCAGCTGAAGGTAGGATTTCTTCATAAGTAAACACAACAGGCTTCTCAACATCAAACACCTCGGCTACAATTGCTGGACATAGGGATAAAATTTAACAACATTGATATATTAGCATACAGGAAAAATTTTACTTGAATACATCATACAGTGTGGAGAATTTTAAACACCTGCACACACTGGGAGAATCATATAACAACCACCGATCTGGGGAATATGATGGATAGATTGTTTGTAGACATATTTTTTACCAAGTAATAAATAATTGTGAAGATAATCTACATGTTCAGTTCAAACAAAACAACATGTTAGCGTTAGATTAATTCACTAATTATTGATATGCACACCGTCACTATAACAGTCATCAGACTCTAGCTAAACATATAAAGTCAAGCTCAGAATCAGTTCTTAAACACACCACACTAGATGAAATAGGCTGGTCATTGTTGAATCGAAACTACAGGGAAGTTTAAATTGAAAACATTACAGAATTCTTTATCCTGCTGCAGTCAATCCTAGGCATTCGTTGCAGTCAGGAAAGCTCTTCCCAGAAGGATGCATAATTCTATCACTAATGGCTAATGGACCAAAATTATTTGTCTCCTGTTTTTCTTTCTTGGGTAGTTTGTCAAGCTGATAAAACTAGGTTGCACCCTAGGAATCTCGTCTGTTCACCTTGGTCAAACTATAATAGTGAGACCAAGGGGATTAAGATTTCACTGTTGATGACTCTTAGCCACCAACTTTGAGCCCATTCAAAATGCATGGGGCCATTCAATCTTGGTTAGTCAATCTTCAGAAAACTTGAGATGCTGTGATGATTGCGATCTGCACAGTAGAGGAATTCCCCTAATGTATCACAAGAAATTCCTCTTGGTCCCTCTCCTACTTGACACCATGTGTCCCTCTTTTGAATGTGGGAAGAGCCATGTTAGCTGTCCCCTGGAAACAGCCTCAGATACCTCCTTCACGCTTGTACAAGATTTCAATTTGTCTAAGAACAAATAGGAAGCAAATTGAAAGTAAATTAGAAAACTGCCAAGACATGTTATGACAGATTAGCTAAGGACTGCCAGTAACAAAAGCTGAGTGGGAGATTCTAATGACAATCCATTTGAGTTCTTAGAAGAAAAAAGTTAGACCAGAGGAGAAGATCATCTCGTTGTAAATCCATTAAAATGAGTATATTGTGAGAAGGAAGAGTTAATTCCTAATATTCCACCAATAACTTAGGATAAAATGCAGCGATCTCCAATTCCTGATATAAACTAAATGGAATGCTAAGTGGAAAGCTAGGTTAGAGCTATTGGAAATCAGTACTATCACTTAAATTGCTTGGAGTTATGTTAGATAAGATGATCATTAGGTAACATTTACCATGGTGAATCAGTAAGAAGACTGAAAACAATACAGTGTAAAAGTTTTATGACTACCCAGTCTGCTTTTCATAGTAATTAGTAAAGTAAGTTTCAATTCAACAAAGCTATAATGACATGAAATGGACCTTTCGGAATATGGACGGTCCATTTGATGACTTGCAGCATCCTCAGTTGCTGGCTTCCAGTTCCCAGACCTGCAGCAGAGGTACCTTCCTGACCCACTACAGAAACTAGGCCTTCGAAGGATGTGAAACTTGTGAGAGACTCTTACATCACAATCTTTTTCCCTATCTTTTTCAACTCTGTTGCTGCATATCCTTGACTTGTATAAAAGAAAGAAAAGAACAGCCACAATAATCAAATACCAAACCAATTCCCATGCTCCCCAAGATCCATCCATATGGGAAATTAGATGAGTGATTCCCTTTTTTTGCTGCAGAATAAGTTACATGATAATCAATCGCATATCAAGATAAAACAGCTCGTGCAATACCAAAAGGGGAAGATATGGTTGTAAAATATGTGACTTGCAATTAGCAGGATCATAAAAATCTATATCAACTTATGATCATATTTATCATTTGGTTCTTTTAAAGTGCAAATCTTAAGGCATGACTGCTCAGATATACAGCCAACAGGTCAAATGGCCTCCACTGTTCCATCCCTCATATAGGCACATACAAGGACAGAGATAATCTTTTTTAATTGACAAATGGTTTTTCAGTTCCATGTGATCAAAACCATCCACATAATCTCTTCATGCCAGAAACAAACAATAACAGAAGTCCAGTTACAAACGCCTAATAGCTGTATTGCAAAGAAAGAGAAGACAAATAAGATTCTACAAATGATTTCCTGAAGTTGAGGGGGGAAAATGTGAAAGCTCATACCAGGAAAAGTGACTTCAGATGGGACAGGAACTGCAGGAGCTGAAGCAGGTGACATCTTGTCTTCAGTGTAAGGCACGCCGGGAACTATAAGACCCGTATACATTGAGAAATTAGAAAATGTTTCCGGTTAACTCAGTGAGCAACACCCAATAAGGCACACACATGCAATTCAAAACACGTTTTATGAAAATTTATTTGACAGTAAGATGGTGACCTCAAATCTGCAGCACTAAAATACGTAAACTAAGTATATACTCAGTCCCATACTAAGTTTCCTATTTGGTTTTACAAAATGAACTAAAACTAGTTCATATTGGTAAAAAACGAAATAGGACTCTTAACATAGGATGGAAAAAGTATATAAAATGATGACTAATAGTGCTCAATAGATATAGTATCCTTCTCTTCCTTTTGAAGATCTAAGTATACACAATGTCAGTTACTATTTTGTCGAAACGACTAAAAAAACTTGACCCCTTCCATAAGATTTTTTATCACTAATGTAACTGTGACCATAAGTGCTTCCAGGTAATCGAAGAAGCTTCGGAAGAACATATATGCAACAAGAAAACTTGTCAGTAGTTTTTTCGTAGCTGATCAATATAAAATTAGAACCCACAAGTCCTGCAAATTTTGTCTCACATATCATTTAAAAACTAAATGCAATTCTGCAAACCTAGTCAAAATACTTGTGAAACCATAAATGCCCTAAAGTCATCCTGATCAACATAGAATATTACTTGGGTCCAAAAGTAATAAAAAGTCTTCAATATCAATTGAATTTTACTTGCAATAATTAGCAGCAATATTGACGAAAATTCCCTTTCCGTAATGGCAAACATTATCCCCGGCACAAGAAGATCACGAAAATTCGACATTTTTACAAACTTGAGAAAGGAGGAAAAAATAGATTAGAAAGCCACGAATCACACTTACCTGAATTCATAGGAATGTAGTACAATGCTCCAACAGTCACATTGTTAGGATCAGCGACTCCATTCACTCTCTCAATACTGTCCATGCTCACCCCGAACCGACTCGCCAACGATTCGAGTGTGTCATCTGGCTGCATCACGTAGCTCATCAGGTAGTTCCACAGCCCACTCGAGCAACCGCAGAGGAGGTGCAGAGAGATCACGGCCCCGGCGCGTGCCCGCCGCGACGTGTTGGTCAGGAGAGCCAGACCATGGTAGGCGTCAGTGACCATGTCATAGACTGAGGCCCCGTCCTTCCTGACAGTGAAAGTGGTGCTGGTGAGGGTATCTCCTTGGTGGGGAGCAGAGCAGGAGCAGTTCTTTGCGGATGTACAAGTAGTCGATGTTGGTGGTGGCATCATCGGTGGTGATGTCGTCGGGGAGGACGTCGAACATGCTCTGCACATCGGCAAGGGCTTGGTGCTGGGCAGGCTTGAATGCGAGGAAGGAAGTGCAGAGCCGGGAGGTGTCGGAGCAATTCATCGGCGTAAGAACAGCATGAGTGGAAACAGAGAGGTTGAGCAACATGAAAAGGTTCAGAAGAAGGCATGATTGTGCAATCCTCATCTGGGTTTTTGGCTCAAAACGAAGAACAAGCACTAGACTTGGATTGGCAGCCTGTAAGCTGAATAAACACAAAGATGAAGGGGATGAAGGGAAACGAATAATTGAACAGCAAATTGCGTCCTAATTATTCCCGAGTCACTGAAAGTAAGAAAGAGAACGGCATGCCGGATTATTACAAGTAGATCCAGCTCAAGAGAGAGGAAGGATTCCAGAAAAGGATCTGTGGAGTTAAGAGGAGGCTTCTGGGGGGGACCCAGTATGGATTATGTAACTGACAGCAGGAATTTGAATGACATCCCAAGGGAAAGACTTTGTCAAGGAAAAGAAGTAGCAACAGGAAGATGCATGGTGAGAAAGCGGAGTGGTAAATGGGAGTGGAAGGAAGGGGAAGGGGATACAGTGCAGGCTGGAGGACACTCCTGGCGTTTTGGCTGTTTGCTTAAATCTGAGAGTCCTTTGCTGTGAGCTGTCACACTGATGAGACGCAGTAAAAAGAAAGCAACCGACGGGACAGAGCAGCGCAAGGAAAAATCAAAAAAAGGCGGGTGGAGATTTTTCACTTGACGAATGCAGACTCCCCCGCCAACGAGGACACTATAGATTCCCACAAAGTGGAATAACAATAAGAATCTCATAAACAAATTTTTTTACCAAATTTTATAAACATATAACTTCTTCTATTTGGCATAAAATAATTTCACATTAGCTTTTCTTAACGTGCAATGACCGAGATAATGAGTAATTACTCCCTTGTGTTGGACGGAATTAATTAAACATTTTCCGGAAAACGAAATGTTGTAATTGATACCCAAGGAACTAATATATTTGTCTACTTGACAAAAGAAGATTGTTTGCGATTTTGTTGTGGTGCAAAAAAATAACAACAGAGAATTATGGAGTAGTTTATTTTGAGCATTTTATGTAGAATCTTGAAGGGTCCTAGCAGACCCAAGTTGCACTACGCAACTAGTATTATTTTATCCTGACCATGCCTTAATTTTTTTATTTCCGAGGGGGACCATGCCTTAAATATGCGAGACTAGTACTCCTCGAGTCCTGTTTTAATAGCTCCATTGGCAGGGGCGGAGCCCACACTTGTACTAGGGTCATATTAGTAAAAGCCAAGCCCCCCCTTTAAAAAAATCATGTTGCCCCTCCTTCCCGCTTCTTCTCCTTTTAGTCAGTCCCATGGCCCAAAACGGGGGAAAACAGTGGAACTTTGCTCCACGGAGACTTCAAACTTGCTCAACCACATTGTTCACCTGCATTTCCCCCAATCTGTTCCTCCTGATTTGAAGTTCCAGAGCTAACATTTACAGGGGTATGTGAAGAGTTGCTAGTGAGGGAACTTTCTTAACCATTGCATTGATCATTTATCAATACCTTGGAGAAAGTTGCTGCTAGTGAAGCTTTTAGCTTTTTGAATTTTGTGTACCAAATGAAGCTTGGGTTTTTAAAAGCCAAAATGACTGTTATAAGTATTGTTGCTATGCCTTTGTCATTAATTGCTGCCTTGTATACAAAAGGGATCTCAATTTAAATAGGTTATGCAATTGTATCTTTATGCTATGTGATTTTATTTATGTATTTGTAAAAAATGGTTATATGACTAATGTATAATGAAACCTACTGTACAGATTTCTAATATTTCCTTAACTTTTTCCTAATCTACAGAGAGCACCAAATCAGATGACAGATTCGTATGTCCCCAAATCATTGGTATTTTATTTGTCTGTTCACTCTTATAATAAGGCTGGATGTAAAGATGTTTTTTGGTACTTTAAATCATCTTTTTGATATAATGATCGAAAATTTTCTGATCACAGTTGTATAAGGATAAAAAAAGTTGTCTTTCAGTTTATATTATTTATGACTCTGCCCCCACCCCCCCCCCCCCCCCACCCCCCCCCCCCCCCCTCCCCCCCCCCCCCCCCCCCTCTTGAATGGTAGAAACCACATCAAATAGACTTTGTCTGGAGGAAGAAATGGTTTAGAATCCTCTTAAATTAAGATGGATGGCATTTAATATGAGATTGTCTTTTTTTCATTGAAGCTATTAAAACAGGGCAGAAGGAGCTTATTATCTATAACGAAGTTTTGGTTTATAAAAAATAACAAGAAAGTTTTGGGAAGTGAAGGGTGCGCTAGATGCCAGATTGGAAAGGGCATGCCAGCAGGTCATGCTAACTTCCTTCGCAAATCAGGAGAAATTTTCCGCTAATATTCATCATAAATACCAACAGTCAACACTCTATAGACATGGTGTCCCCTGTCCAGATTGCTCATTTGGGACCCGCTTTGGTATGTGGAGTACGAACTGGACACAGAACTCTGCTCCAAGCCCCCAAAAGATAGGAAAATGATATTTATACATCATTTTTCCTACACATTTCCATACAGAGCTGATGTATATGGAAATGAGTGGGTGAAGTTCCCCCACTCATTTCCATTCTGATGTGTATGGAAATGTGTAGGAAAAGTGATGCAGGGCTATCAGTGTCCCAAAAGATATGTCCAAAGAGGGAAAAAATCCTACCTGTGTAGTAAATGTCCAAATTGGACAAGAAGATGCCAACCAAATAATGGTTCTGGAATGTCGTATCGGATATCGGTAAAATATCGTTGAGCAAAAGAGACGAAATATCATAAATATATCAGAGATATTATGTAAAAATTATATGTCGTCAAAAACTAGTTTTTATCATATATTTTCACAATCTAACTTTTAAAATAAGTTATACTAATTTAAACAAAGAATAATTTTTTAAATATACATAAAAATGCATATTAGGATAGAAAACAAACATGAAAAGTTTTTTTTTCAAAAAAAAAAAATTTAATTCAAAAAATACCGATATAATCGATATATCGGCGATATTTAGAAAATTTTTAAAAACCAAAACTATGTAGTATCGGTGTATCGGTTTGTGTTCGATACCAATATTATCGGCGAGACGATTTTCCATGGTTCTAGGCGATGATAGTTCGGTACCATTTAAGATATTTTTAGATCTCACGTTTTTTTGCCTACGTGCCACTTAAATAGGTTAATATAAAAAAATAAAATTTTTAATTTAAAATATAACACATTAATGAAAATTGTAGTTAAAAATAATTATCCTGAACATCAAGGATAAACATAATTATAGACCTAAGAGAGAGAAACTAATTTCTTCTTTACAATTTGGATTACTTCTAACATGGCTACAAGTATATTTTCTATGTTAAAGTTTATATATTATAAATTATCTTATTGTAGTTCTTATGTAAGTGGTGATTTATGATATTCAAAAATCCTAACATAGCAGGCAAAGAGAATTTGCGGTATGGTGCAACTGGCACCGACCTCTTTGAGTCATCTCTGCACACAGTGGCCAGGTCCACGTGAAACCTTTCACTTGGCTTTAACTCTTCCGTCCTCGAACAAAATTCTTTCACAGTATGGCATGATCCTTGTGGGGAGGGAGGGGAACATTGCTTCACCAGTTTGGCTATTTCCGGTTTCCGTTACTCAATTACAGTCCAATAGTCTTAACGTCGTGGAAATTCTGTCTCCTGGATATGATCATACGAGATCATTATTAAAAAAAATGAATGCATTGTTGAATTATTGTTTTTTGTTTTTTTTGTTTCTGAGGGGAGATGTGATCTGTGACATGATATTGTAGCAGCTGAAAGTGCAGGTGGGAAGCGACAACAGCCGGGTGTGATTGAATTTTTTTGACAAAAACTTGTTTGCCTGGGCAGCGTTTCCATACGGGCACTATATTGTTTTGTTTTTGTAGCATCATGGTCATATCTTTTTGGATGAAATGTTCTTTAGTGTTAAAAAGGGCAGGTATTGGTTAAACATGTTCACAGCAGGGACTCATGTTACGTGCTGAGATGGTGACTAAATTCTCCATCAGTTCCCGTTTAAGATAATCAGGAGTGCTATTGAATAATGGAAACCTGGGAAAAGCCAATCTTGAGCCAGAATGGAAGAGCTATGTCCAGAAGCATGCATCCGAAAACATCTCTTGTTGGACCTTTTGACAACGTGTAACAGGCAGTTCCTGTTTCTCAATCTTCCATTATTTTTGCTTTTGTACAACTAATAGAGCCCCGGCCCCACCATATCCCAACCTTTGCTAAAGTGAGCGAAGGGGATATCCACTCCGAGTCCGGCAATGGATGCCAGTGCCACTCGGGGTATGGTTAAAAGCCAGAACCGAAGCTATCGGACATACTTCGGGTCCAGATTTGAACCCATATAATGGTCCTCACATGTATTTCTTAAAACATCACATCAATGAAGAATATCAACAAATAAACAATTAAAATTCTGTTATTCTAATCGTGTCCTTGCTCAATATAGAATACGAGTTGAAACAATCGCACACTCGCCCAAAATTATCAATCAAGTATCATTTGAAACAAATTACCCAAAAAAAGAGTCAATTGAAACACCCAAATCATTTGAATCAGATTCGACATGATAGTGTGCTATAACTTTCTCTTTTGGATTGGTAGTATGTTATAAGTTATAGTCATGCCATCTACAGGCCCATTATTTTGACTGAGTGTTTCTTATTTCCCTTCTCAATATTTGATGGACTGAAATGAGCATTGACACACCTAGATGGGCCATTTTTGCTGCCAAAAGACTCAATACTCAAAACATCCTTGGACATCAATAGTGCATACTGATGCGGTCTGCGCTGTGGGCCTGTGGCGGGGCAGAACTTTTCAGAAGTCATTGGAGTTATACGAGCCGTCTTTGCTTTCTTCTATACAAAAAGCCCTTTATTACTCCTTGAGCCAGTCTAAGGCCCATACAGTCTATGCAGAGGCTGGGCAGAATTTTTTTGAAGTTACAGATACAAGTCAAGAGTACTACATTAGTACATACAATTGTTAGCCAAAAATAAGAAAACTACTAATATCTCGTACAATACTATTGCAACAGGTTTTTCATACTCCCCTAGCCGACTTGTCCCACTCCACATTTACCGATCCAGCCACTGAAAGAATTGACCTACCTCCACATTAATGGAAAAGCAGCCTAATCGAGCCCAGTGAACAGATGTCTCGGGTTCAGATCGTCTTTGAGGACCTCAAAGCCAATGCATGTGAGGCCCAATAAACCCGAGACGCTTGGAAAAATCAGTGGGTCCATTCAACTGAAAATTTCAAGGGCATGCTTGTGTTATGATCCTATGTCTATTAGGATTAGGATTAGCCTACTCCTATGTCAATTAGGACTATAGCTTAGGGTCTATCCTATGCCAACTAGGATTATGGCTTAAGAGCCTATAAATATGTAAAGAGGTCTTCCCTAATAGATTACCAAATCAATGATCAATGGCATAGCTTATTTTCTAGTTTAGTTATTAGTCTTTCTTAGTCTTAATCCTACTTTTTTCCCCTTTCTTCTACGATGGATTCCTATGTAGATGACGTTCTACATCATTGGTATCGGAGCATTCGTTCCTACGGACCATTACACGTGCAACATGTCATACAATCACTTAAAGCCAAGTGGAAGCGAGAAGACGAAGAGATGTACGCATACCAGAAGCGACGATACGAAGAGACGCACGCCCAATGGCAACTTGGGCAGGAACCTGTCCCGGTTCCGAACGCCGCCGTCGCGGCTGTTGTTGTAGACACTCCACTGCCATCGCAACCTCCTGTGCTTCCACCGTGGAATTATGAAGACAACTTGGCAAAGTTGAAGCAAGACATCGATGATATCTTCGACGAGCAACGAATGGCACCCCAGAAAATTTTCACATCGCCAGTTCATCTGTTGCCGACTACACCCAAACTTGCTACAGAAGTCCAATCCATCTTCCTCCTTCCCACATCAATAGAAGATCCACCGGAACAGATTGAAAGCTTGCTTCTGTGTCCTGCACTCATCGACAAACCCATGCCAGTAGACGTCGACAACACTGATGGACGGCCAGTTACCATCATCGACCTCGACAGTAGTATCAGCAATGACGAATACAGCCGGACGAGGGCCTCCTCGCCGGACACCGACGAAGGTTCTGGGAAGAAACAGGCCGTCGACGAACTGCCTTCTGGGGAGCTCCTTGGCCACCGTTTTTTCCAAAGTCACGGTCTTTGCCGTTGAACCCGCTGCCACCGCCGTATTCCATCTTTCCACCACCGCTGTCGTGCTGCCTCCGCCTCATTGGCCTCCGCCTCCACCAAAGCCACCCCCTTTCTGGCTGTCGGCGAAGTTCAACTCATCGTTCTCGTGCTGCTGTCACCGCGGCCAAAGCTTCTTCTTTTTCCATCACCGACGTCACCTTCTGCGATTTCGACTCTGTCTCCGCTTCCGACGAAGGCCAATCGCCACTCGCCGGCTTCCTTCAGCCGCCAACGAACGATCCCCGCCGGATCTGCCTCCACCGCCTCCAGAGCCACCACCTTCAGCGTCGGCGTCAGCGTCGTCACCCTCCGGCCCACAAGATCGATGTCGGCCTCGTCACCGTTCCGTCCGACAACGGCTTCCTTCCCCTCGACCCTTGTCATTGTCACCTATCTGGTTTGTGGGTTGAGGAAGACGAAGGGCAGGGGTTCTTTTGTTGGTTTGGTCCAACGTGGGCCGGACCGGGATGGTTCAACAACTTCTCTTGGGCTAGTTCACCCCTGTTGGTAGTTCAGCCCTCTTTCACAAAAAAAAAAAAGAGGTCGAAGGGCCATATCTTGTGTGGCCTATTTCCTGCTCCAGAGCTTTCTCCCTAAGCGGACTCTTTACGACTTGTCTACAAGAACCTTGGTGATTCCGCCATCGAAGTTAAGTATTTCGCATTCTTCCCTTCACTGTAAAAAATCCAAATGCACCTCGAGGACGAGATGATGCGGAAGCGTTGGTGGAATGTTATGATCCTATGTCTATTAGGATTAGGATTAGCCTACTCCTATGTCAATTAGGACTATAGCTTAGGGTCTATCCTATGCCAACTAGGATTATGGCTTAAGAGCCTATAAATATGTAAAGGGGTCTTCCCTAATAGATTACCAAATCAATGATCAATGGCATAGCTTATTTTCTAGTTTAGTTATTAGTCTTTCTTAGTCTTAATCCTACTTTTCTCCCCTTTCTTCTACGATGGATTCCTATGTAGATGACGTTCTACATCAGTTTGGTTGTCACTTTTTGCGTCAGATTCTCTCGTAATCAGACACTTTCTACGCTAATGTGTTTGGTTGCGCTACTTTACATAAATTATCCCATGTAGTGAAGTCGACTTTGACTTCACGTAGAATCTCCTCGCGTGGAGATTTTCACGATGAAGCGCAGGCGGCTGGAAAATACGTGAAATCTTTTCTCTCGTTGCCCCTCACTCCACTGTACCGTTTGAGGGAGAGAAGAAGGGCGACGGCAGCGGAGAATAAGGGACACGATGGGCGACGATGGCATAGAAGTCTGGCGGCAGCCAAAGCCAAGAACAGATGGGATAAGCTATGTGCTGTTTATTTTTTTGTTGAAAGTATTGAAATAGAAATAGAGAAAAGATGGAAAACAATTACATTTTTCTGTTTGAAGTACTTCAATGTGAACTGTGAAGGGTTTTTCTGTTATCCCTGGTTTTTATCAGCATCTCCCTTATTAGGGTCATTAGGATATCACGATGACCAAAAAGAGGATAAAAAATAAGGAAGAATAAAAAAAAGGTAAAAACAGATAAAAATGAGTGAGATATGAACTATTGATGTTTGTCCCATTTTAATGGGCTATTATATGATCTAGTGTGCTTTATTACATGATAGCCAGTCCTATTGTGTAATCAATTACACGATAGCACACTGTATCATGTAATCTCCCATTAAAATAGGGCAAACTTCAACTGTTCATATCTTGTTTAGTTCTGATCTTTTTTCGCCTATTTTTTTCTTCTTTTTTTATGTTTTTTTCTGCTCATCATGATAACTAATGACCTTGATATTCTATCAAAAAAATTACCACAAAATCCATAATAAATAGTCCGTAATGGCTCAATATCTTTATGATATCATCATTATAAGAAAGAGCACTGAAAATGAAGAAGAATAAAAAAAATGAGCAAACCAATCAAGCTAACCAAGCTTCTCTCTTATTGGGGCCTCAGTGACCCAATCGAGCTAACCGAGCTGGGATGTTGTTTTCTTCATTTTAATAGATACAATTACTTTTAAATACACTAAAAATTTAATTTAATTTTAAAAAAAAATACCTATTAAAAGAAACAGGAAGGAGTATGATATTCTGTCTGTTAATTTCGAACGCGGATATTGCCACCCTAACATTATCTTAGTAACACCCGCTACTTGTAACAACTAATAGAGTTCAGCAAAATCTATGGCTATTACCCTCCCCAACCTCAATAAAATTATAGGAGAAAGGCTAGAGGAACTCACGTTTGTCCTGTAAGTTGGGGATATCAGGTGAGTAGGGATTTCCTTTGGGGTGTGCTTAAGAAAAAAAAAACTTCATTTCTTTTTAAAATGGATGTTAGTTAGATATTGCTGGTGTTGCGATATTCGCATTCATTTCTTTGGCACTATACTATGATATTCTTTCTCTTATCGTGTCTTTTGGACCACTAGTGCTCTAGTCTTGTTATTCTCATGGCAATGGATCATACTTAACATATAAAATTATATTTCTTCTATTTCAAAATATTGTGTACATTTGAGAAAATTATCATAATCTTGTTTACGAACAAAGTTCAAGTCAATCCTCTTTTCTAATTTTGGAAAGAGGGCATCGTGATTTGACAAAATATATATAATATTTTAGAACACTGAATATTTCTAATGTACGTAATATTTTAAAGTGTATATAATATTTTGGAGCGGAGGGATTATGATGAAGATAGGCACGTGGCCAAGCTTCACGTTTATTCCACATGGCTTCATCACGAAGAATCGGCACTCAACAGCGTGTTGCAGGTTGGTGAGTCGAGGAGCATTATGATGCATTTGATAGTCGAGAACCAAGTCATGCACTTGTTCGTCTTCTGCCCAGTTCTTGAGTGTTTTCGCGACATGTCTTCGGGATCTGAATTGGATGTACGACTATCCAAGTGCTGCAATGTGCTTCACGAGAAAGCAATGTTCTGATATGAACCACCATGACCCCTTTGCTGTTCCCAGTAGCCAAGCTACGGTATGCCCGGCGCGACCACCAACTAATGTGAATTTTTGCTGAACAACATATTTCTTAACCAAACTTTGTTAAGCAGAAAAGCAAACCTCTAACATCCTGCTTCGGAGAATTAAAAAAAACATCCTGCTTCTCTCTGCTCTAATCATAAGTAACATTTGCATACTAATATATAGCTAGAAAGCGAAGCCTGAAAGCATGCGCTCATGGCAGTTCATGTGAACTGATTAATGTAAGTATAAACAAATAACAAGAAGAAGCTTTTGTCCAGACAGTGATGTGAAGAGTTATATTTGTCAATATATAACTTAAATTGATATGGCACTTAAGTCATAAGATATGACTAATTGTATATTAGCTTAAGTCATAGGATATGATTGGTTGTCAATTAGCTTAAGTCATGGGATACAAATTTGTAACGGAATATAGATTGTACAATGTAGATCTCTATGTATTGAATAGAAAATACCGAGACAAATTGCTCGATTAAATTCTCACATGGTATCAGAGCCTTGTTTCTTGTTCCTTGTTCTTAAAACTATTTCCATGTAATGACTGCAATCGGAGCTGCTTCAGAGTCCAATGCGTCTCCCTTGTTATCAAATGGAGTCTCTCACTCAACCATGGCAAGAGGTGATGGGTGCTCCTCCCTTCTTGTGGTCAAGTCAATTCAACAAGAGATCTCCTTCAAGCTTGCG
The DNA here is from genome assembly GCA_039654745.1 of Houttuynia cordata. Taxonomy (NCBI): domain Eukaryota; kingdom Viridiplantae; phylum Streptophyta; class Magnoliopsida; order Piperales; family Saururaceae; genus Houttuynia; species Houttuynia cordata. The sequence continues at coordinate 52,745,353 of CM077502.1, read as the reverse complement.
GCGACTAACTACCTCATCTGGAAAGCCCAAGTGATGCTAGTGTTGCGATGTCATCGGCTCCTTGGACTTGTTAATGGCTCCATCCAGAGACCAACCGGAGATGATGAAAGTGAAGAGGTTCTACGATGGCTCCATTTAGATCAAATAGTTTTAGCTTGACTCATGAGCTCGTGTCTGATGTTGTTCTTTCACAAATTATCACTTATGAAACAGCACGAGAAGCCTAGTTGGCACTTAAGACACTGTATGGTCAGTTTTCACGCACTCGCATTAGAGCAATGAAGACAGAGCTTTAAAGCATCAAGAAGGGCTCTCTCTCCATATCAGAATTCACTCAACCAGCCAAGTCCTTGGCTTTTGCACTTGCAAGCATAGGAACCTGTTACAGATGATGATCTTATTCTATGGATGACCAACGGCCTTGGGTCTGAGTATGACCTAATTGTTGCTGCAATTAACACATCTCGTGAGACACCTATTGTTGATGAAGTTGTATCCCTCTTGCTTAGGGCTGCTCACGAGCCGAGTCGAGTCGAGTTTTGGCTCAGCTCGACTCGAGCTCGATATTTAAATTTCGGGCTCGAACTCGACTCGGCTCGAGTCGAGCTGCCAAATCTTGGGCTCGACTCGAGCTCGTTCTCGAGTTTGACAGCTCGAGCTCGGGCTCGGCTCGAGCTCGCGAGCCGGAGCTCGAGCCAGAACTTAAGCTCGAGCTCGAGCTCGAGCGAGCCGGAGCTCGAATGGCAAAAATAAGATTTTTGCCTTTGGTGTGACTCGAACCCAAAGCCAAAGCACCATCACACATGCGCCTTTACCAATTGGGCTACACTTTTTTTATACTTTCTATGTACAAAACAAATCTTTATTACATATTCGAAGTGGGCTTCCTTGATATTTTTTTTTTATAACGACGGGTATCCAATAAAACCCGACTAGAAGGGGCAAAGAAATTGATCTCTTAGAGTACTATATCCCGCCGCCAATCCCCTTGGGTGCATATAAGGCTCACCCATCATACGCATCGAGTAAATCAGGAGGCGTGTTCTACTCATCACACAAACACATCATTGATCAACTTCACTAATGTCGCCTTTTAATATCAAACCCCGGGTCAAATCAGTTATCGGGGACCTCCACATTTACAACATGAGCTCATCTAACGTGACCGATTTCCAATACCATATTAAATGACCTTAACCCACGTGGGCATGGGGCCCAGCAATTGGGTAACCTCCGCTCAAAGGAAACATGTCCTATTCATCAGTCATTACACAAACACCCCGTTGATTAACTTCACTAATGTTGCCTCATAATATCAAACCCCGAGTCAATCCAGTTCCCAGGGAACTCTGCATTTACAACATGAACTTGTCTAACGTGACCAATTTTCAATATCAGATTAAATAACTGGGCTAATTTGGTAGGTCCCAAACCCACGTGGGCTGATGTCATTTAATCTGGTATTGAAAATCGCGAGCTGACTCGGCTCGTGAGCACCCTTACTTACAACATAATATAATAATAAAAAAATATACAAAAAAATACACAAGGGGAAATCTAATAACTCATTTGAATACGCAGACAGGTTTTAAAGAGCCTAATTTATTTAAAATATTGAGATTACGCGCCAAATAGATTTAAGTCGCTGATTTACATCCGATAAGACTATGGGTTTTTATTTTAAATGAAGAGTCGTTCAGATTAGATCTGGCGGATGAAGTTGATACAACGGGTGACTTGACCCAATAAAAAAAAAACCCGAGCTTTTCGGCTCGGGTGTTTTACCAGAGGCCAGAAGCTTCTGGACACTGGCCTCTGGGTACTGGCGACGGCGAGGCGACAGGCGGCGGGGCTCAACGGGCGACGGCGACGGGGCTCGACGGGCGACGGTGAGGCGACGGGCTCGATGGGCTCCGGGCTCACGGCGAGGCGACGGCGACGAGCTCACGGCGAGGCGAGGCGACGGGCTCACGGGGCGACGGCGAGGGCGACGGGCTCACGGGGCTCCAGGTACTGGCGACGGGCTCCGGGGCGACGGCGAGGCGACGGGCTAGATGGGCTCCGGGCTCACGGCGAGGCGAGGCGACGGGCTCACGGCGAGGCGACGGGCTCACGATCGCCGGGGCTCGAGCTCACGGCTAGGCGAGGCGACAGCGACGGCGACGGCGGCCATGGGCTCGAAGCTCGAGCTGACGGCAAGGCGAGGCGAGATCGACAGCGAGGTATGGAAATTTTTTGATTTTTTTTTTCGAGCTGAGTCTCGAGTCGAGCTCGAGCTCGAGCTATTTTTCGAGCTCATTCTCGAGTCGAGCTTTCTCGAGTCGAGCCGAATCGAGTTACGGGGTGGCTCGAGCTCGAGCTCGAGTAAAGTCGAGCTCGAGTCGAGCTGGGCTTGAGTCGAGCTAAAATTCGAGTCGAGCCGAGTCGAGCCGGAAAAACTCGCGAGCTGACTCGGCTCGTGAGCACCCTTACTCTTGCTAGATTTTGAACTGTGAATTCAAAATCTTTCTTCCGTCGCTACAGCTACCCCAACGACAGCTTTTGTTTCCACTTGTGGTAATGGTCATGGTCGTGGTCGGGCTCACCATGGTGGACGATCAGGACGAGGGCACTTTAATCAGCAACAAGGAGGCAATGCACAACACAATGGATATTATCATAATGTTGGTCGTGGGCGTGGTCAGCGGGGATGACGAGGTTGTGGCCGAGGTCCATCCTCTATTGCTTCTTGCCCGATCACATGTTACAAGTGTGGTGGTCCAAACCATAAGGCTAACAATTGTTTACTTCAAGATGCCACATCTGATCCTATTCAGTCCTTCCAAGCAATGCAGATATCAGATCCTCAAGATCCGGCATGGTATCCTGATACTCGAGCCACGAACCATATGACCTCTGACACATCTCAAGTTGAAGGTATGGTTCCCTACACCGGCACCGATTATGTTAAAGTCGGGAATGGAATGGGTCTTCCAATTTCTCACATTGGATCCATTCAATTTCCACATTCGTCTATCAAGCTTCATAATACATTGATTGTGCCTACTTTATGCAAGAATCTACCTAGTGTTTCACAGTTTACACGTGACAATTCTTGCTACTTCATTTTTTACCCTTGGGGATTTGTGGTTAAGGATTTGAAGACGAACAGGAAGTTGCTTGATGGACAGATGAGCAGGGGTCTCTACTCTCTTAGTCAGTCAAATAAAGTGGAAGCACCAGTAAGTTTCTTGGCAAATAAAGTGGACGGTGATACTTGGCATGCTCAGCTTGGCCATCCATCATTTCAAGTTCTTAAATCATTGTATCCAGTATTGGACCCTACTAAAAGAGCGTCCAAATCATTTTGTAGTAGTTGCAAGTTGGGAAAAATGTCTAAGTTACCATTTGCACGTCATTCTTCTTATGCTTCTCATGTGCTACACACTCTCCATTGTGATGTGTGGGGACCAGCCCCTACAACCTCAATTGAAGGTTTTCGATTTTATCTTATTATTGTTGATGAACACTCTCGTTATGCCTGGTATTTTCCTCTTAAGCGCAAATCTGAAGTTAGTGACATTTTTATAAAATTTATACCATTTATTGAGAAGCACCTTGCAGCCAAGGTAAAATTTGTTCAATCCGATGGCGGTGGAGAGTTCACAAGCACAACTCTTCAATCCTTCTTCATTGCTTCTGAAATTTCCCAATTGTTTTCTTGTCCTGGAACCCCTGAGCAAAATGGCCTTGTAGAGCGAAAACACAGGCACATTGTAAAGATGGGGCTCACTATGATGGCGCATGGTCACGTCCCACAAGGATATTGGCATCATGCTTTTGAAACAGCAATACTTCTTATTAATTGGCTTCCATGCAAACCCCTTCATGGTCGTTCCCCTTATGAGCGCCTATCTGGATCTCATCCCGAGTACTCTTCTCTGAGAATTTTTGGATCAGCTTGCTATCCATGTTTGGATCCTTTAGGCAGAGGGAAATTATCATTCAAGTCAACTTGTTGTGTATTTTTGGGTTACTGCACTCAACATAAGGGATATAAATGCTATGATTTGGCAAAAGGCAAATTGTATATCTCTAGACACGTTACTTTTGATGAGTCTCATTTTCCTTTTGCAGATACTCGTCCAAAACTAGGTGTTGAGTCAACTACTAGTCATTTTCGACGACATAGCATCTCTCCCTTCTCCCTTCGCCCTATTCCAATAGATCCACAACCTAACTTGGCTGAAGTACAATTAGAAATAGCCCAATCCTCTCTTCATATTGATGCTCCACCTAGCTTATGCCCAACCTAGCAAGAGAATCCCACCCCAAGTATTGACTCTCTAAGTAGCTCTCCATCCAGCCCCAATCCTGCCCCGGCCCTTCTTTACCGGCGCCTGAAGTGCCTCAACCAACCACTACTCTGGTTGTACCAACCTGTCATCATATGACCACTCGCACCATGGATGGGACCCGCAAAGTGAAGACATATTTGGCCACCAAACATCCACTTCCAGCTGCTCTTCTAGCAGATATCCAGAGTGTTGTTATTGAGCCTCTTACCTACAAGCAAGCTGCATCTAATCCTCTTTGGGTTCATACTATGCAAGAGGAAATTGATGCCTTACGTCGAAACAAAACATGGAGCCTTGTTCCTCATCATCCATCCATGAATGTTATTGGAAGCAAATGGATATATCGTGTTAAGCAACATGTTGTTGGCACAGTTGAAAGATACAAGGCACGTCTAGTTGCAAAAAGGCTACAATCAGTAATATGGATTTGATTTTGAAGAAATATTCAGCCCGGTTGTTAAAGCAGGTACCATCCGTCTAATTTTATCTCTTGCCATTACCTATAATTGGCCCCTACAGCAACTCGATGTCAAAAATGCATTCTTGCAAGGAGACCTCCAAGAAACTGTGTATCTTCAACAACCGGTTGGCTTTGTTGATAAGACTCATCCCACTCATGTATGTCGACTCCACAAAGCCTGTATGGACTTAAGCAAGCACCCCGTGCATGGTACACACGTTTTACTACTTACTTGCAAAAGCTTGGTTTTCATAGTTGCCCCTATAATACATCACTCTTTGTATGGCAATTGAACAATCAAGTGGTTTTCTTATTTTTTTACGTGAATGATATTATAATAACTGGAAGCCATGCATCTACTATCCAGCACCTAATTCGCAACATCTCTAAGGAATTTGATATAAAGGATATGGGCAAGTTTCATTATTTTCTTGGCCTTCAGGTGAAGCGTTCTCTAGAGCACCTTACTCTCTCTCAGACAAGATATGCTATCCAGCTTCTTGAGAGATTTGGACTTTCTGGTGCAAAACTAATTAGCAGCCCGCTTGCTGCTGGTGTTCACTTATCCTCTTATGATGGCGGTCTACTCTCTGATCCATCTCAATATCGCCGTATGGTAGGCTCCCTTCAATACTTAACACTTACGATGCCGAATTTATCCTTTGCAGTTAATCATGTGTGCCAATTCATGCATTCACCACAAACGACACATTTGGAGGCAGTTAAACGAATCTTCAGATATGTGAAAGGTACACTTTTATATGGTCTCAAATTCTCTAGGTGCTCCTCACTCACTTTGCATGCATTTTCTGATGCGGACTGGACAGGGTGTCCTGATAGTCGTCGATCTATGACTAGTTTTGCCATATTTTTGGGCCCCAACTTACTCGCATGGGGGGCTAAGAAGCAGCCAACTGCTAGTAGATCTAGTACTGAAGCAGAATATCGTGTTATTGCCTACACAACAACTGAACTTTTGTGGATTACCCATCTACTTAAGTTTCTAGATATTCAACTTGCAAGTCCACCCATGATACATTGTGATAATGTTAGTGCCATTTTTCTTTCCAAGAACCCAGTGGCTCACCATCGTTCTAAGCATATCGACATTGATGTTCACTTTGTGCATGAACATGTGCTACGAGGCTCGCTTTGTCTTCGTCACATTCCTGGCACTGAACAAGTTACAGATGTGTTTACCAAATTCTTGCCATGACCTCAATTTATTCTATTGCGGGACAAGCTCATGATTCGGGAAATCCCTCCATGATCTTGAGGGGGGATGTGAAGAGTTATATTTGTCAATATATAACTCAAATTGATATGGCACTTAAGTCATGGGATATGACTAGTTGTATATTAGCTTAAGTCATAGGATATGACTGGTTGTCAATTAGCTTAAGTCATGGGATACAAATCTGTAATTAGCTTAAGTCATGGGATACAAATCTGTAACGGAATATAGATTGTAACGGAATATAGATTGTACAATGTAGATCTCTATATATTGAATAGAAAATACCGAGACAAATTGCTCGGTTCAATTCTCACAAGTGAAGGGTTGCATACTTACATACCAAAAAAAGAAGGAAGCTCCTGTGAATTTGAAGAAGCTTCATGCCTGCAGTCTATGAGAAGATTAGGTTAATAAGATTCTCAAGGAGAGACTTAAGTCCTGCTTCTGACATAAGGCCTTTAATGATGCATCGTACTCAAATCAAAACGAAAGGAATCACGCCACAGGATCTGATGTTATGATTGCTCTCAGTATACATTACTACTATAATCGATGTCTAATGTTTTAACAACAAAAAAAAATTGGATCTAATATATATGTACCAAAAGAATAATATTCTATATCTAATGCTATTCTCTTTGTCTTGTACACTGTTGGTAAATACGAAAAGCACGATACTATAAATAATTTGAAGTGTAAACTACCTACTTCATAGTTCGTACCAAGTAGCAATATGTAGTTCTGTATTATGTTTATTTTTTGGTTATTGCATCAAGCATACGCTAAACTTACAACCTTCACTGCAACCATCATAATAACAACACTTTTTAATCGAGCCCTTATATGGTGGACGCACCTGCTGATAGATTTTCATAGAGCCATAAAGTAAATCATCATCTTTGGGAATTGATGCTCTTGTATCTGAAATGGATTTAGTCTTCCTCCAAAGAGGAAAGAAGGAAGAAAGAGGCCACTCAGTGGAAGTGACTTTCTAGTTTCTATTGCTAAATTAAGATAAGTGGTCCCTGAACTAATATGATATAAGAATGCAATGATCATCTCAACTCCGGAAATATACCCGCGTGGGGGTTAACAAAGGAAGAGATAGAGCTCGAAAAAGTGGTGGTCGCGTAAAAGCAAGGGTCGAAGCAGTCACTTTTGGTACATTAATCTTGAACATATATATGTTCATTGGACTTTTGGTGTCCACTTTTGGTGCAACTTGGGGAAGCTAAAATACGTAGGCCAATAGTCGGCATTGGCGTTTCCACTTTCTTGAAGTCCTTCTCCCAGTTAAATGGTTCGTACACGTTATACACAGTACACACCCAATAGAAACCGGGAGAAGGGATTACGGGGGATAATTACTCTTCTAGTGCAACTCTGGTATCAGAGTTAACAAGGAAAACTGCATAAGTTGATGTAGGACAATAGACATATTTTCCCCATCCGGATACTGAAATGTACAAGGGAAGACCAAAGCAAGGTCTTGTTCATTCAAGCATGCTGCTTGGCCACTAATCTGCATCATCGCAGAAGTCAATATATCCCAAAGCAGAGACAGAGGCATCATCCACTTGTTTCTTTGGTGGAAGAAATGGAGGCAGCCAACGTATCCTGCTGGTTTACACTTATTTTCTTCTTTGATTAGGTGACTCGCTGGTCTAGACTTGTAAGACAATAGGATAAGAATTCCCCGTTTACGTACACCCTCGTAACTCTTAGACTCTGCACCAAGACCCAAAATGTTTACAGATTGGGAAGGTTTTTTTTTGGCACTAGCTGTTGTTAAGAAGTTTTGGTTTTTGGATAAAATGACAAGGTATGGTAGGTCAGGAAACAGAGGAGTCTTAATGGCAGCTATATATAACTCGTTCAGTAATTCGTTTCTATAAGAACAGTGCGATGAACAAAATAACCGTGTTTTCCCTCGCCATCTTTTTAAAAAATCTTCTTTGTTCCGCGTGATTGCAAAAGGAGAACTGTTGGGCAACAAAATGGTGTCATGATTTCCAAATTGGAACAGAGGTTGGGGAGGGTAATGTTCGGTCCAAGTTGCAATGATATTGGTAACTGTAAAAGCCGATTGGCGCCTACCGGTCAACTGGATCAACTACGGAGACAGTAGACACTAGACACACGCTACTGGATCAAAGCGGGCCCTTCACAAAGACCAGAAAGGCTGAAACCCAAAGATACACGTGTGGGTCAATGGTAGGTGATGGTGGGGGGAGCATGCGTCTCTCAGTGCCCAACGGGACCGGCTGACCAGGAATGAATTCCACCTGGCTAAGATGTCATTCTGACGCACTGATCTGCCCATTAGCCTTAACACATCACGATGATTAATCAACACTCACTCGATTAAGAGCATAAGTGGTCTAACAGACTTCTCCAGTGCCAACCACGAAAGATGACATTTTGCATGTACTTTGCATCTTAATTACTAGTGTAAGCCGTACACTGTCTGGCTGGCCAGACCAATCAGGGTGATTTTTGGTGGATCACATCAAGCAAAAGAAGCACAGACCAGTATATACGCGAGACATAACTCTTTTGTATTGACTGCTCTAGTTATTAACATACATCATAGGACAGCAAGGTGGCTACTTTTCATGCAAATAACAAATACAAACATGATTACATTTTCTCCATTCCTGGGATAATATATACGCGGCAAAGGCCAGTACTCGAAGGCTAGACCTTAGGTAGAACGAGAAAGTAATGCTAGTACTGCTAGACACAGAGAGAATGCTTGATGTGCTTGTTTGTCGGATGAGCACGCTTCCCTTGTGCCAGACTTGCGTGAGGAGAGCTCCAACTCCCCCCCGTTGCCTTTCCTGGTCTGCCTTCCACTGAAGGAATCTCTCTCGTCTTGCTGTTTTCTGCTCCCTCTCTTTCTTACTCTCTGGGGAATCTGTTCAGTGCAAAACCAGAGAGATCATTGAAATCGGTAGCGGAGAAGGAAAGGACAGACGCGAAACGAAACCTCTGCTCCCGCCTGTCTCTGCCGAATCTTTTACTTTCCTCTCTCATCAAAATACACAGATTTCTGCCGGTTTCTTTATCTGGGTTTTGGGTTTCGGGATCGGCTCCAGAGGAATTAAAACAGTTGCAGCTGGCGCTGGCAAGTGTTCACAGCTTCCTGGTTAAAACTGAGTGTTTTCAGATCTTGCTCTAAGTTTCTCCACTGCTCGGCTTTGATGGATCTTTGTGTGTTTCTCTGTCTCCGTTTTCAGTGCGTTGGTTTATAGACGAGTCTCTGCCTCTACTCTCATTTCTGTAGAACGTGTCTTCCTCCAGTGTTCTTTGTTTTTTCTTCTCTCTTTCGTTAGTTTCTAGTAAAGATGGAAGGTGGAAAGCAAGATGAACCTCCAAAGCATGGTTTTGGTCTCATGCCAAAAGAGAGAGACTGGTTGAGTGTTAACAGAGGTTATGAAGATTATGGAGCAAAAAAGCTAGAGCTGCGGCTTGGACCACCCGGAGATTGGCCACTTGAAGGAAAACCTGATCAGCTCAACAGTAACAAGGACGGACTTTCCCTCGGCTCTCCTCGGAAGCCTCCTATGAGCGGCACGACCACGACGGCTGGAGCAAAGAGAGGCTTCCTAGACACAGAAACGGGCGGTGTAAGCAGCAACAGCAACGCTGTTCAGAAGCTTCCCTCTAATGTTCTGTTCTCTTCTCCCTCTTCGGCCTTTCAGAAATCCCAGCAGCAGAAACCATCGTTTCCGCAATTTCAAATCCCAAGCTTACCAGCTCTGGGTAAGGAGTCCTCGCCAAATGGTGGAACGAAAGCAGGGGTCCAGAGCCTTGAGAAAAAGCCATGTACATCTACCTGCGGCACTCAGCCAAGGTATCAGTAAGTTCTTGAGGAAAATCTTGTTTTGTGTTACTTTTTTAATTGGTAGTGGTATATATTGTGTTTCGTGTTAGTTATTTTCTCAACACTCTACTAAGAGTTTAGCAATATGGCCTTCTAGCTTACGATACGCAAATAGCAGAAATTATCGAAAGATGTCTACTTTTGAGGTCTATAGCAGAATTTGGTTCGGCCATTCTAATTTCGTTGAACATATATGATTCATTCCCTTGAGTTTTGGATTAAATTTACACTTTTTGTGAGTCTGCCTTCTTAAAAGCTGACAGTTTCAAGTTCAAGTGAAACATGGAATGTTGTTTTGTGACCAACTCTTGGAGAGATATCATTTAGGGTGTTAATTATCCATGTCATATATAACTTACATATATATGGCATGTATGTGGACTGACTATGTTGCTCTGTATTCTTCTGGCGCCGAAGCAGAACTTCCTCTACGCCTGTAGTTGGGTGGCCTCCGATCAGGTCCTTCAGGAAGAATCTGGCAAGCACTTCTTCCAAACCAAATCCAGAATCTCAGAAAGAAGTTCTGAAGGCTGTCGAAAAATTGCCTGAAAAGCCATGCACGACGGGTTTCTTTGTTAAGATAAACATGGATGGAGTGCCCATAGGACGAAAAGTAGATCTCAAGGCCTATGATAGTTATGAAAAGCTCTCTACTGCGGTTGATCAACTCTTCAGAGGCCTTCTTGCTGGTATTTGACTCTGCCACTAGAATTTTTAGAATCTATGTAATAGGATACAAGGGCTTTCACTAATCAATTGATGCGTTTTCTACTTTGTTTTCAGCTCAAAAGGAATCTAATTCTGGTGGAAGCCAGAAAAACGTGGAGGAAAGTACGACCATCACTGGCTTATTGGATGGAACAGGGGAATATACTTTGGTTTATCAAGATAATGAAGGAGATATGATGCTAGTTGGGGATGTTCCTTGGGGGTATTAATTTCTTTGCCCTGTTAATGTGTCTTAGAATCTTTTAATGGTTTTTCCTTGCGATTGTTTTCAGCTACTTTTACATTGCAATACATGTACAACAAGACGAGGGTGCTCTATTTTAATAAAATTCTTGTCCGTAGTGTAACTATACAAAGTAAACACTTCTATTTATGCTTTGGAACGATAATCTAACTTGTGTTATCTCTTCTCTCTGTTATTGCTCCTCGGTTTAGTGCTCTTCATCTAGCTGGATATCTACTGACTACTATAGGTTACTTAGCTGGGAATCAAATGACGATATAGTGTGGAGCGTGGGCTGATGGGAAACTGCCATGCTATAATTAATTCGTGCATTAATAGTCCACGCCAATTTTTTTTGTAACTCGATTGCCTGCTGAAAGGGCTTCATGTATGTTAAAAGTCAAAAGTTAGGACAGGCTTTGACATTGTCACATTGCAGATTATGTTAACCAAGGTTTACTTTGGTACTGGTTTCAATTGTATCAAGAACCCATTGTTGGTCGGTCAATTTGAGCCACTTATTGGCTAGTAGCTATTTGGACACTGCACGTTACACAAGCTAACTTCACTTCGTCCTTCAATCCTTTTGCAGCATGTTCGTGGGAACCGTCAAGCGATTGAGGGTGTTAAAGAGCTCAGAGCTTCCTGCATTATCTCGTGAGTGATAAACTCTGGAATCGAATTTTCTTCTCTTTTTTTTTTTCGTTAGCCATATAGTTACGATCATGCTCCCATGTAACATTGATGGCTATGTGAATATTTCATGTGCAATCATGATGCTATGAAGCCAATCCACGTATTTGGAAAAGTGTCCGACGTTGAATCTTTTTTATCATCCTCCCGTAGGGGGGTTGAGGGTTGCGTCAGAAAGGACATTAAGAGTCAAACCGTGATATATAATTCATGCCGCCCACTCCAGAATAAGGTGGATAATGATAATGATAATGATGATGATGATGATGATAGTTACGATCATGATGATCATCTATAGCTTTCATGATCTATTTTACAGTCTATAATGGCTTTCAATCTCATTGACCTTGACAGTAGGCAATACTAAACCTGAGAAGGTGGCTGGGGTTTGTGGAGCTAGATGAAGGTGATCTTTGCTGGGATAATTTGGTCGTGTCTGTTCGCTCGGTGGTGCTTTGTCCTTTCTGCTTGTAAGATCGTTGCAGGCTAAAATAGGATTTAATATGAAGAGATAAGTGTGCTGCGTGTTTTTTGCCCTGTATTTTCCAAAAAGTTGTGTAGCTCCTGTCAAAAAAAAGAGAGAAAAAAAGAGGAAACCAATTAGAGGAGAGCAGCTTTTGGGGGGCTTGATCCTTCAATGAATGTGTGCATGTATCGACAATGTCTATTTTATGTCAACTGTAATGAATTCTTCTTCTTTTTGAATACTAACTCTGATGACAATACTCTAATGAAATTTGGGTGCATTGGACACAATGCAATCAGATTTTGTGTGCATGGCTAGTAACTGTCATATAACAAAGTGCTTCCCGTGCATTCTGATGAGATGCTATATAATGAAGTTCGCTCACTTCCACGTGGGCATACCAGTCTTTCTTGCCGAAATGAAACCAATTTTCTTTTGAAGCACCTTGTATAAATGCAAAGTATGATTAGTTTTGAAGATTAGCGGACGATGTGGGCTATCCTCTGTGAGAAGAGTTGTTAAATTACAAAATTTCATTAGGCTCGAATATAAGTTCTAACAAAAGTAATTCCTCACAGATCGCTTTATACGTTGTTAGTCCAAGCACTTTTTATTTTGTTAAGAATAGATCCAATTCTAAAATATCTCTAGATTTTGCTATTTTGCCAAAATGTATGGCTTACCCCTGTTTCTTAGTCACTAAATTCTTCCAAAACCTAAGAGCTTCTAAACATGTAGGCTTGGGGTGGTGAACTCATCTCCTGGTGAATCATCTGCCACCAGAAGCAGCTCGACTTTTGTTGTTCTATCAAGTCATTTGTGGAGAGATAGGCCCCCCATCGACAGTAGTCCCCACACCATTGTAGTGTTGTGTTGCTCCATTGTTGGAAAAGATGTAACACAAACGTTCCACATGTCGACGAAGAGGCGTCGTCCCTTTCAACCTCTCTGGATTGGAAAGACGCCTAACTTTGGCCGCTTTGTTGCGGTCCACCACGAAATCCATTTCTCGCACCCAGAGACATCAAGTCACGTCATGGCTTGCTAGGCCCACCTCCCCTCTCACGTCCCCATCGTCCTCCCTTCTTTTCCATGTCCAAAGCAAGCCATATGCCTTTCCAGTTCAACAACACCCCACATCAGCTTTAGTGGGCCCAAATGCTGTTCCTGAGTGAAGATCACATTCACAACTTCATCAAAGCCGTCACCAAAGGGCCGTGCATCATCCTTTTTTGTCTCGTTGACATTTCGTTTCTTTTCATTAGGTGGTGGGCTTGCAGCCTTGCACACGAAGAAGTCTGCTGTTGATAATGACGACAAAAAGAACCCATGTATGGGAATGATCTGGACAGGAACTTTGGGGCCAGTGAGGCCCACACAACAGTGCTTTTGCTGTACACTAGTCAAAATTCTCTCTTTTTTTACAGTAGGTAGTTCACGTCGGATTGGATCCCTTAGGGGGATCTTTTGATTTCACACTGGAAAGCCCGCGTCGCTAATACAGCAATGCAGCTGACCCTTCCGCTCCGGGCATCATCCTCCGTCCACGATGGTGGAACGGCAGGTCCAGCTCCAGGATCCGATCCGCATGGCCAATCTGTGCTATTCTGACTGATTAAGATGATTCAAAGGTTCAACAAAAAAAAAGATGAATCTAAGGTTTAAACGTTGAATGAAGGCTCATGGAGGTAACGGTGTTCATAACTTCACATCCAACTACCATGAGGCCCATCAGCAACTAAGACCATACTGGGCCTATTAGCATCTGGGCCGTCTACCTGCCGATGAGATGGACCTCAAAGTCTTTAATGAGGATGTAATTGCTATGATATTTATTGGCCGTTTGGGGCGTGATAAAAAGCAAAACATCTACAGTGGATGTTTCACTTCACTATTTATTTCCTATTTTTTTCACTTTCAGCTGCAACACTTCATGACGTGTTTCAGGCATCCACAGTGAAAAATCCAAAAATGAATAGTGAAAGTGGATTTTTCACTGTGGATGTTTTGGATTAATCACGAACCAAATGGCCACGTTATGCTATATAAGTATTGGTGATCCCAACAGCCAAAGTCATGTTTCGGCTAATTACTTAACCAAATATTATTGTAAACTCGGGTAAATTGGCATGAAAATGGAGAAGAGTGCCTTCGCATTGCATGTTCAAATTGGTTGTTTGTGGTAATGTTATGACCCTATTCTAATTAGATTAGGATTAATTTCCTTCATTAGTTGGATTCCTAGGACTAAACTCCTATGTCAATTAAGATTATAGTTTATAGTCTATCCTATGTTAATTAGGATTATGGTTTAGAGTTTATAAATATGTAAATGAGTCTTCCTTAATCCATAACCAAATAAATCAATGAAGTTTATTTACTAGTTTAACATTAATTTCTTAGCCCTAATCCCACTCTCTCTTCACCTTTCTCCTACGATGGATTCTCACGTAGATTATGGTCTACATCATTGGTATCAGAGCAGTAGACCCTCGGCTCCTACCAAACTTACCGATTTGAAGACTTCAATCGCAGAGATCGCTGAGACGACCAATCGCCGCTTTAAGGAGATCCTGCATTGAATGTCTGTGTCAGCTACTTCTCCGAGCTTTGACGCCTCTCTGTCCTTGTTTTCGCCCACGTCTATCCCCGCCGGCATGCAATTGGCGCCGTTTGACATGTCTCCTTGGTGGGACATAGCGTCATCAAGAACCTTCGCAGCGGACTCAGCCCCGTCTGGGTTTGTCCCATAGGTCACCTTCGGCTCGTTGGCACTGCTGCTTCATGGCCAGTCCATTCTCTCGAGTACAAACGCCCTCTCTGTCTGGTCTGTCAGAGACCGTGGTGGTGCCAGACCAGACCCCTGCTGTCGTGGAATGGCCTCCCCCTTCTACGGCAGCGACAATACCTCCTCCTCACACTGCCGCCTCCCTCGATTGGCAGCGCCACCTCGACCAAGGTGCCGCCTTTCTGCTTTCCAGTGCTTCCCCACCTTTCGCTAGGCCGCTCCAGCCTTCCTCCGGCCAGATCCCCTCCTCCGGCCCTCCCCCTCTAGCCGCCTCCACCTTGGCTCTCCATGGTCCACCTCCTCTGCTTCACGTGGATGACCGTTCCTCTGTTGAAGCTCCGATGAACCTTTCGTTGCCACTACCACCGTCATGCTCGCTTGCACCATCTTCGCTTAGCACTGCTCCACTGCCAAAGCTGCCGCAAGTTGGGTGCTTTCTCCTACGATGGATTCTCATGTAGATTATGGTCTACATCATTGGTATCAGAGCAGTAGACCCTCGACTCCCACCAAACTTACCGATTTGAAGACTTCAATTGCAGAGATCGCTGAGACGACCAATCGCCGCTTTGAGGAGATCCTGCATTGCATGTCTGTGTCAACTACTTCTCCGAGCTTTGACGCCTCTCCGTCCTTGGGTTTGTCCCATAGGTTGCCTTCGGCTCGTTGGCGCTGCTGCTTCATGGCCAGTCCATTCTCTCGACCACAAACGCCCTCTCTGTCTGGTCTGTCGAAGACTGTGGTGGTGCCAGGCCAGACCCCTGTTGCCGTGGAATGGCCTCCCCCTTCGATGGCAGTGACAATACCTCCTCCTCACACTGCTGCCTCCCTTGATTGGCAGCGCCACCTCGACCAAGGTGCCACCTTTCTGCTTTCCAGTGCTTCCCCACCTTCCGCTAGGCCGCTCCAGCCTTCCTCCAGCCAGATCCCCTGCTCTGACGCTCCCCCTCTAGCTGCCTCCACCTTAGCTCTCCATGGTCCACCTCCTCTGCTTCACATGGATGACCGTTCCTCTGTTGAAGCTCCGATGAACCTTTCGTTGCCACTACCACCGTCGTGCTCGCTTGCACCATCTTCGCTTGGCGTTGCTCCACTACCAAAGCTGCCGCAAGTTGGGCACTTTCTTCTTCCGGTCGCGTTGCCACACCACCTCGAGCTGCGACCACCACCAGATCTGCCGCTGTGTAACCCCCATTGCCCAGAACCACTACCTTCAGCACTGCCGACATGCTTCCGACTGCCGATTCCAGATCCTCCACCATCTACCTCTCGTTGTCGTGTATTCCCAGCTGCGACCGCCACCAAAGCCCCCGCCTTTTGGCGACGCCACCAATCCACCTTTGACGAAGCCACCGCAAGTTCGCACCTTTGGCCATTGGGGTTCACGATCGCTTCCGGCGGATGCCCTTTGACCACCATTGTCGCCGCTTCCCTCACCACCTTTCTCATGGCCCTTTGGTTTGAGGAAGACGAGTTCTGTTGGTTTGGTCTGAAGTGGACCGGGCTAGCCGGTTGAATTACATTTTATTCATTTTGACCCAGTTCAACAGCCTTCCCATCGGGCTGGTTCATACTTGGTTCAAGTTCTAGCCATCAGGATGGTTCAGCAGCCATTTTAAAAAAAGAAGAAGAAAAAAAAACAATTGTCGACGTGTGATGGGGCGGCTCGTCTACAAGAACATTGGTAGTCCTACCGCATTTTTATGAAGTTGAGCCTTTTCGCATTCTCGCCTTCGATGCAAAAAGACAAAAGCATTTCGAAGACGAGGTGATGCGAAAGCGTTGGTGGAATGTTATGACCCTATTTTAATTAGGATTATGATTAGTTTCCTTTATTAGTTAGATTCCTAGGATTAGACTCCTATGCCAATTAAGACTATAATTTAGAGTCTATAAATATGTAAAAGGGTCTTCCCTAATCCATTACCAAATAAATCAATGAAGTTTATTTACTAGTTTAACATTAATTTCTTAGCCCTAATCCTACTCTTTCTTCCCCTTTCTCCTACGATGAATTCTCATGTAGATTACGATCTACATCAGGTAACTCACTGTATATATTGTTAAATAACTAAGTCTAACTCACTGTAATTGCCTGAGTTATTTGTTGCTCTATGTTAGATAACTAATTTCCTGAAAGCTTGAGCTTTTATGAAACATAAATCTTACTCCCACCCTTTGAAAATAGTGTGCACATTTTAAAAAAGTTTGTTTAGTTTTACTATGTAGATCTGAAGATCTCATGTGACTGCTTTAGGGATCATATCCTAACCCACTAATTCTATTTGCCACTTTTTTTGTTCTTCTCCTCCTCCTCATCTTCTCCATTTCCTTCTGGTTCTTTGACTAGTCGTGGCATGGCCAAAGATGTTGCCTTTTTTTGCTACGCTGGTCTTGGACAACCCTCATTTAGCAACAATTGCTTGAGATCCAGTATTTTACTCTCTATCAGAGGGTTTCGGGGACCGGTCTATGCCAAATTACATAAGCATAACGGGGCTCTATCCTAGCCAATAAGATTCTGAGAAGAGGGTTCGTGACAAATCCTCGAAAGGTTACAAAATCGCATCGAGGATCACTCCCTGTAAAAGATATTCATCTTTTTTTTTTGGAAAACTGGGGGACGAGTAAAAAATTCTAAGTTTTATTGATAGGATGCTCTAAGTAACGAGGGACATAAGAGATTCTAAGGGTCCAAACTATTTTACCCCCACCATTTATCACCCCTTTCTTTATTTATCAAAGCGCACAAACGATATTGAAGATATTTGTCAGCCTTATTTTTCTCTCTTTCTTCTACTTCGTGGACTTTTGGCAACACAAGCTCTTTCCATTTACACTTAGTCACGTGACTTTTTGTGGGCCCTCACTCTAATAAAAACAAGTTTTTTTTTTCAAATCAAAAGAGTAAATCCGAACTGAGGGTGCATTTATTTAGGAGTATTATTTATCCAATATATATTTTTCACAAATCTCACGTTATATCCACATGTGCATCACCTGACCACCATCGACTTCGGAGGCCACAATGTCAAAACACGATGGTGAATTGATGCCTACTACATTGATTTTTAGAAGTGAGATTTTGGAAGGTAAAGTCATGAAGAACATCTGTCACATAGCGAGCCTGAGAGCTGAGAAGGTCACATTTTTTGTCTGGCTTCTTAGGAGGTTACAAGTCACATGGAGCAGCATTCATAAGATTGGGCGTCATGGATCGAACTGGCTCTCAAACTTTGGTGGTTTCCTATTTTCTCAATCTACAGGCGTATCTAATAAATTTTTTTAGTATTGAACTAAAATTCATAAATTCGGACCATTGGAAGAACGTTTGCCTCAGTATTAGTTTGACTGCAATTCGGAGATCATGAAGAATATTCGATCAAATTCAAAAAATTCTCATTATATCGTATCAGCTTTAACTTGTTTCAGGATACTGTTTTGATTTATACATTCAACGTTGTATTACACTAACAATTGACAAACAAAGACAGGATAAAATTGGAGAAAGAATGTTTTTTCATTGATAATGATCACTGAAATATGAATGCATAATCCTGACATAATGTGAGCTACACAAATTACGGCTAAACAGACATAAAAGAGTGCTAAGGGGTTGTTTGGTTGGTGAATTTTAATGAATAAGAGAAAATTTGTTCAAGCTGAATTGGTGTAAAATAAGAATGTAATTTGGTTATTGAATCCAAAATTCACAATTCAGTCTTAATTAAGCATGAATTGGGAGAAAACCTATTTCAGGCTGAATTTTAAATTTAGTCCAAATACTTACACCAAACATAATTCAGGTTATTCTCCCTTAATTCATGCTTAATTTGGAGCTAAATTTACAAACTAAACAACCCCTAAATGCCTGTAAAAGAATCATTGGACGAGGTAAGTGATGGCTAGGGCGATAAGCACAGTTCCCTGGTCAATTGTCGTGCCTGCATGTTCAACAACATCAGCAAGTTGTTAATCATCTGCCAAATGGATTTGTTGGAGTTGATCTCAACCATCAAATCCGCCAAACTCACTTTGCCTGGAAGTTTTTTTAGCTGACAACACATCCAACTGCCCAGCCAGGTAAAAGCCCCAATTTTCTATATAATGACGTCATGATGTTAATGGGAACAAAATTTGCATTCCTAGGTTTGCTAGGAAACCTGCAAACAATATCTTTGCCACGTTTTGCCAGGAAAACCATTTATTTACTGATAAACTTCTAGCCAGAAACCAAGAAATATGGGTTTCGATACTATTCATAAGAATCCTTCCGTTCAATATTACCTGTCTGCAATAGAAAATGAACTGTTTGGATTTCTAATACAGACAGGTAATATGGGTTGGGGGAGGATATCTCACGTGAGACACGAAAGAGTAGACATGTGTGGCTGGTGTCACAGCAGATTCGAATTCGGCGCCGGGGAGGAGGGGATGGATAATATGGGCCTTTTTGCCAAGACACACCCCCTTCCCCTGCCTCAACGTAGATCCGTCACTGTTCCACTCTAGTAACTCTATAAAGCAGGTAAACCAGCTCGTACTCTCTCCCCGTTTTGCTCCAGACTTAAAGCAAAACGTTTGATCGAGTTTGTGAGAGAGAGAGAGAGAGAGTGAGAATGAGCGGGAGAAGAGACCCTGAGTGGGGTATTCTAGAAGGCAAAGAGATTTACGAACTGGAAGATAAAGATGACGATGGAAAAGCAAAGAGAACAGGTATGCTCTTCTCTTCTCTAAACTTTTGATCGCTTGCAACTAAGAAAAGCTCTACTGTGTCTCCTTGTGTCTTTCTTATATGATAAAAAATGTCTTCATTAATTCTTATACTACTTGTTGAGTCTCAAGCACAATCGTTTTTAATTGTTTACATTGTAACTGAGAAAAGCTCTATTGTATGTTCTCTCTCGCTACTTGTCTCCTTACATTAGTAGAAACAATCTTTCTTTTTTTTTAGTATTAGAACATGTCTTCCTTAATCCTTATACTTGCTGAGTCTCAAGGACAAATGACTATTTCTATTTTGGGAGAGAGAGAGAGAAAGAGAGAGAGAATATAGGGCGTTCTTACACCAAAACCACTCATTCTGCTCAAGAAGGAAGACTTGTTCTCCACAACCCCAAAACCATCCATTCTGCTCAGGTAGGAAAGACCGAGCACCTTATAGTTACCAAAAAAGCATCTTGTATAAATGAAACGATAGCAATACATCTGCCTTTGCATGGGAGAAATATGTTTCCCTGGGATCCAAATGTAGTTGAGTTTATTCTTTCAATACCAAAGAGAAAACGCATGCATTTCTTTTCACTAAACACATGCAGTTAGGAATATTGCATTAGTGCATTTACAACCGCTTTGTGTGCTTTTGTATTCTACGAGGATATATTATGTCAAATGAAGGCTGTCTTGTATGGAAATTTCTAGGAAGACGTTAAGCAAGTGTAACAGCCAGGAGACTGCTGGAGAGACAGACAACAGCACTCAGCTTTAGTTAGCTGAAGCCACAATCCAATAATACTCTTAGACGTAGGTAAAATGAAGAGTCTACATGAAAATTTGTCGGAAGAGTACAGACGTAGGCAAGTGCAACAGCCAGGTGGCTGCTGGAGATACTCTTGCACGTAGAACAGCTATTTAAAGCTAGTTAGCAAGCAAAACAAGCCATTTGATGCTTAAAATAGAGAAGAGATGAAAAATTTGCTCTCTTAGGGCCCGTTTGGTTGGCCCAAAGAAGCTGGATTCTTTTAGAATCCAGCTTCTTTGGGGAAATCTCCTCCCTGAGGAGATTTCCCCAAAGAAGTCACATGAGCTTCTTGCAATGGCAGTTGATGTAATTTCTGAAAACTGACAATGGTACTTTCAAAAAAAAAAACACAGAAACAGAGCCATCATGATTTAAAATAGCCCCTGTCAGTTTTTGAAAATTACACCACATGCCATCATTACTTAAATTCCAAACCAAACACCAATTCTACTTCATTTTGAAAATCCAACTTCACTACTTCTAAAAGTCATAACCAAACGGACCCTTAATCATGCTTGCATACCTACTGAAGCCATTTAAACAAAGGAAGACGTTAAAATTCACCCGAAGTTGACTAGTGAGGCTCTGTCAATGCTTTTATTTCCTGTCACTAATCGGCCTTACAAGAAATCATCAACACGTAGCAAGTGAGTGTTCCAATAGTTTTTACTTTTTACCAAAAAAAAATAGAGAGTGCTCCAATAGTGAGTTAGTGACTGCGTGGACAACAAAATTTTTCTAAAGCGTCTCTCATTTCCTTTCCATATATGTACGTAGCTAAGAATTTCTTAGTGGTTCATAATTTTCTTACACAGGTATCCAAATACTATGAATCAGACAAGTATTGCTGCATCGAAATCTTAACTAGAAAATTCTGATGCAAAAACTCTATTACCAATTTACATCTCGTCCCACCCAACGTAGGAGTTAATGTATCTTGATATATAAGTGTTTTTTAATAACCTCAAAACTCCGTCTAACGCAAATTGGCAACAACGAATCGAATGCTTTTGTTCATGACATCATGGGAAAGTATAAGCCATGTTCAAACCACATGGGTTTCATCAGTTGGATCGTGTCACATTCAATTTCATTTATTTGTAAGCTGTCAGTTGTAATCGCTTGTGGGCCTGTGGCAACCTTCATTTCTGGTAGTTTGATTACAAACTTGTAACTCAGCAACATAATTTACATCTAAACATCTGTGTTTATTAGTTGCCAAAAAAATCTGTGTTTATTGACATATGTCTTATAAGATCTAAATGCCTTTTATCTTATGTTGGTTCAATATGCATGCAGGAAATGTATGGACGGCGAGTGCGCATATTATAACAGCCGTTATAGGTTCGGGTGTACTTTCACTAGCATGGGCCATAGCCCAGCTTGGATGGATTGCAGGCCCAGGAACCCTCATTGCATTCTCCTTGATTACCTTCTTCACTTCCACTCTACTTGCAGATTGTTACAGGTCACCTGACCCCGGGAAGAGAAACTATACATACATGGAAGCTGTGAGAGCAAACTTAGGTACTTGCCCAGTTCCCTGCCATGCTCAGAGAGAATCAGTGGGCCTAACAATCTTCCCTTATGGGCCCCAGTTTGTCACATGCTTTCCATTTCTTGTCTGATTTGAAAT
This sequence comes from Houttuynia cordata, assembly GCA_039654745.1. Lineage (NCBI taxonomy): Eukaryota > Viridiplantae > Streptophyta > Magnoliopsida > Piperales > Saururaceae > Houttuynia > Houttuynia cordata. Next base: position 52,723,377 of record CM077502.1, on the reverse strand, counting down.
AATCAGATTCCTACGTGCTTAAGCTATTGAGAAACAACTGTTATCTAACATATGCATGGTATAAGACCACTAACAAACATAATTACATTGCTCACAGGAGGCACGAAGATATGGCTATGTGGGCTTACGCAATATGTTAATCTCTTCGGTATATGCATAGGTTACACCATAACAGCTTCCATAAGCATGGCGTAAGCTTAGCTTCCAGTATCAACACTTAACCAGTCAAATTGCTATTTGCTAATTATAATTAGTAATAATACCGGTACATTTTTCAATGGAGGCAGCGCCATACAGAGATCAAACTGTTTTCACAAGGAGGGCCACCACGCCTCTTGCAGAACTTCGGACAACCAATTCTTGATTGGGTTTGGAATTGTTCAAATTTTCCTGTCACAGATTCCAAACTTTCACAAGCTTTGGTGGTTGTCAATTGTCGCAGCAGTAATGTCTTTTGCTTATTCCCTGACTGGGATAGGCCTTGCCACATCGAAAGTAATCTCAGGTAAACAAGCAAACTCATTGTTTCGACATATTTCGTTTTCTGCTACAAATTGTTTCGACATATTTGAAAACATTAAGGTAATCCTGCTTATGAATTGGATTTTTTGAAGGAAATAATGATGCATCCTCTATGACTGGAGTCAGTGTCGTGCCCAATTTGACAGAATCCCAGAGAGTATGGATAACATTCCGGGCATTAGGAAACATTGCATTCGCCTATTCATATTCTATAATCCTAATCGAAGTTCAAGTATGTAACTACCCATCATCTCCTTCTCTATTTCATCTCTCATTTCTTTTGAATATCAAAACATTGCTCGATTTGAAATTGATACTTGTTCATTACAACAATCATCTGTGCAAACTGCATAGCCATAATTATGTTATAGTATCATCTGTGCACTGCATAGCCATATATGCTAAAATTTATTGAAGAATAATCTAATTACCTCCCAGGACACTTTGAAAGCTCCATCTGAGAACAAAACCATGAAAACAGCTGCACTTATAGGCGTTTCGACGAGCAGTCTGTTCTACGCCCTCTGTGGTTGTATTGGCTATGCTGCGTTTGGGAACCTCACCCCCGGAAATTTGTTGACAGGGTTCGGCTTCTATGAGCCTTTCTGGTTGGTCAATTTGGCTAATCTCTGTATCATAGTGCACCTAATTGGTGCATTTCAGGTAAAATTTTCTGAACACATAAAGCAGAACAAATGTGATTATAGACTGATTTAGTCTAAGATTTCTGATTTCAACAATGCAGGTCTTTTGCCAACCGTTATTTGCTGCAGTAGAATCCTGGACCTCCGAAAAATGGCCTAGTAACAAATTTATAATCCATGAGATTCCAGTAATTGAATCGCAACACTTAACGTACAGGATTAATGTCTTTAAGCTCACATGGAGATCAATGTTTGTGGTGGTTACTACAGTGTTGGCAATGTCCATGCCTTTCTTCAACGACATACTTGCACTTTTGGGTGCCATTGGGTTCTGGCCGCTGACAGTATACTTCCCAGTGGAGATGTACATTGCACGACGGAAAATTGGTGTCCTCACACTCAAGTGGATAATGTTGAGGATACTGAGCTTTGCTTGTCTGCTTGTCTCTCTGGCAGCTGCTTGTGGGTCAATCCAGGGGGTCATTGAGGACGTTCGTGTTTACAAGCCCTTCAGGACTTGACGATGACAAACACAAGGTTTAAGCTAGCTGTACTCTCTTTTTTCTTATGCTTTTTCTGTTTTTTCATAGTTTTTCAAGGATAAGTAGGGGCAGCATGTGCGTGCGTCCTAGCATTTGATAATTTTCAACCATAAAAATGAGCTTTGCAGCCATTGCCAATTAGTTACATTTGAAGACAAATTTGTAATTTGAACATTTACGTTGCTATTTACGAATAGAAATTTATGGTTGGCAAGTATTCAACATGTATTTTGTATTCATTGTAAAACATGAGACTTAAGTCAGCTATCAGTCGCGTTATCAAACGGAGAATAGAGAAAAAAACAAGCCGCATTTGCTGAACAAGCACTCCCTACGGTTATATGGGGAATCTTAAGATTTCAGACAGCAGAATGCAGAAGGCGCATGTGTCGGAACGGCAACCAATTCAATGTCTATGGCTAACGTAAATTGGCTCATATCATATATGCATTTTCAACAACTCAGGAAACGCAAAGGCAAGCCGTATAGTCATCAAACCACATTCACATATATCTCTGGAATGCACTTGGTGGAATAAATCAGAACACTAAACATAATGTAAGAATACGTATGAAAAAGGTGAAAAGGACAAAAAGCCAAGGAAAATGTACAAGACAACATAATAGTAAAAAAGTTCATTAGAAAGTTGATGAACGAGATAATGCTACATTCAAACGAGCTATGACAATGATGCACACGAGAGACTATTGGGGTCAGGCTGACCAATGAAATCTAGCAGTGTAAACATTGCAGAACAAGACATACTAGAAAAGAACCTTTCATAAACTAAATAGCAACCATGTCCACAAACTAAGCCGTATTTTATCGATGACTTTTTTTTTGTCTGAAATAAGGCATTACTAAGAAACCCAAACGAAAACTGTAACTGCTTGAAAGCAAAAAGCAACCTTTCAGGGATGTCTTAATGAGCCATATGGTGAAGAAAATAGCAGAAATAGAAAAAGACAGAAATCAAACAGATAAGAGAAACAGAGAGGAAGATACAATCAATCAAAAAGATAGTATAACAAAGAAAAATACTGCTAAATGAATAGTTTACACAGAAACCCAATAGGACTCTTACACAGAAAGTTTAACACAGATTAACAAATCATAAAACTTTAACTTTAGCTTTAGATTAACAAATCCTGTTTACAAGTAATACAATCGCGGTGCAGGACAGGACAATGGACATTAACAGCAACATTCATTCTATTACTAATTTCAATCATATAATGGAAACTCTAAACCTCGCCAAGATACCACCTTTAATAACTCAATCCATATTTTATAAACCTACTACTACTAATACAATGCACTATTCCATACAACCTTCAAGTCTAAGTTGACGAACATAGTAAATCGAATAACAATTTCATCTTGAGAAGGTGATTCGGTTTAAACACCAGATCTCAAACAAACAAGCAAATACCAATTGTATAACCCGATATCCAGGTCAAAACAAAAGTTCAATACAATAACTATAAGATGCATTTCAATAAATTGATCTGCTCCATCCACAATTCCATTTTTCTAAAACTAGAGCAGAAAATTACAATTACGGGTGCACTTAAAAGCCCAAATCTACTGTGTATATCTTCGCCGCCGAAGGTTAGGTAAAAAAAGAGCAAAAAGGTGAGAAAAAAATCCTGTTAAATCCCAGTGGACGGGATGACCATGGATCTCCGAATAGAGGTGCGAAAAGGTAATGTTGAACTCTACTAGTGCTGCTGCCTGGCTTACCCTGTCTGCCGATATGTACACACACCGTATAGGAGGAGGAGGTCAACTCCCCATGTTAGGGCTCGTTAGAAAACCGCTAAGAACTGGGCAAGGTTGGGAAGAATAAGAAACGGCGGAGCGACCATCGGCGGCGGTCACATTGGGCGGAGGATCGGACGGATGTAGTCCCGGCGGCCGGCCGTTGAGGTGGAGATGGCGTCGGCTTTGGAGTCGCCGGATTTTCATTTTCTCGGTCGGTTTCCCAGCTTTGCCGCTGCTTCCGAGGATTGTTGGGACGTCGTGGTGGTGGTTTTAAAGGGTGTCATGGACATTGCATTTACATAATTGCCCTTTTCTCTTTGCCATGGTGAAGAAAAAAAAAAAGAAAAAAGGGACGAAGTTCTAATGAAAAGGAAGAAAATATTGATTCAACATTTACCTCCCTGGCACATTGGCGTGCGTCATGGCATCACGAACCATGAGATTTTTCTCCGACGGTGTGTGATTGAATGGAGGGAGGCGGGTTTGAATCATCCGTCCACTTCCTCTATTAACACACGTTGTTGGCTCTTAGATGTTCCAGCGTGCAGTGTTGTATGTGAGCGAAGGCGTTTGATAAATAGGGTAAATTATGCATAGCCTCTGTGAATTATAATAAGAAGTACTTAACCACCGTGTATTATTATTAAAACATTCACATAACCCTTATGCGCTAATGGTGTTAGGTTGAAATTTTGAATTTTGGGATTACCCCTTTTACTTAGCATCTCATTTTCAATAAAAAAAATTTCATTCTATTTTCTCTTCTCTTCTACTCTAAAAAGTTTCAACTTTTTTTGTCATGCACATTGTCGCCCATTCTCCTAGAGTATTTTCAAATCTAATTCATGCGTACTTGTCGTTTGATTTATTAAATAAAAGTTAAGTATAATTTATAAATAATACATAAGAGTCATGCATAATTTATATATAATTTATAAGGGTTAACAGCTATTTATAAATAATTCATACGAGCAATGTGTCTAAACAAGATAAAGAGTAAAGTTGTTTAAAAAAGTTTGAAAGTTGATGAGATCATCATTTCTCGTTACAAAAGGTTAGGGATTTTGATAATACATGAGGTTAAGTGATTTTTAGTTATAATTCACAAGGGTTACGTGTAATTTACCCTATTTTTTATATGCGAAAGAATAACCGGCAATAGCTACTAGGGAAGAGAGGAATCAAAGACCAGCAACGAATGGTTGTACAATGTATATTGGCTGTTAATATATGTCCTTTGGATGAGCAATGTAATTGACAGAATCTTAGAAATGTTCAAAATTAGAGCAAATGTGTTATAGGGGATTCGAAAAATTTTGCCAAGCCGATGCTCTTGTCGCAAGTATCAGCCAGTTCCAGGAAAAATTATTGCGTTTGCAGGCCCGAGGCAACACAAGCGTCAGAAACTAAAGTCCAGTCCATCAGCTGAGTCAACCTGTCATACATGCCCACAGAGAATGATGTGAAGTGTAACGACAACAAAACTTCCTTTTTTCGAATTAGGCGGCCTAAACCGTTCAGAGGTGCACAATATAAAGGAAGCCGAGATTCTGGTGCAACTGTGCAAGAGATCCAAGCTTAGTTCTTACCGAAAAGAACAAATGAAACAAGCTGGATGGTACCGATGAACAGGATGGGAACACATTTTCTCCATTCCTTTGCCGTAATTTTGTCATTGTGTAACTTGTGCTCTAATGCTTCTACCCCTTCGATTGTAAATCATATAATCATCATATAATATGCTTTAAAAGAGCACAGCTCCCCGAACCAAAAAGAGAAATAAAATTTTGATCATGTAAGTGAGAAACTTGTCTTGAAGGAACTACTTCAAATTAATAAAAGTATAACGGGAAGGGGGCCGTTGGTCACGCATTCCGAACTGTATCATATTGATAAAGTCAAATTTCGGCCTACTTTTGTGCTCGAAAAATATGCATTTCACCTACCTCATGAATAAATGACTCCATTAGTGCAACACGCAAACAATGCATGGTTTCTGTGTCGTTTAAATGCTGGCAGACAAGATGCTCATGAATTCTAGTCAGGTACAATTTTCCACCCTTAAATGTAGAAATCAACCTACAGCATTAATGCACGACAATCTCATCTTTGTTTTTTTAAACAAGAACAGAGTGCTAAACACTTCGATATTATTCTTTTGATATTTTTTCCTACAACAACACTCCGTTGCTATTAGAAGAGAGCTAAACATCTAACTCTATAATTTATATAATTGATTTAGTTGGGCCATAGGGTATAGTAATTTTATGCCATTATTGCATTCAATATGTTTTATCCTTATGTTCGATTATCACAAGTACATTTAGATATCTTTTATTTTTTCGCTACATAAGGTAGGGTAAGGCAGATGTCAATGCCAGGAGCGCTACATAAAGCCCCTCCTCATTTGTTCATTTTTATACTCCGTTGACCTTGGAACTTGAACACACAAACTAGTTTAGAGATATTGAAACATCAACACCCAACTTGCATTTGGGTTGAGTCACCCGGGACATGAATATCAATGTGGGTTAAGACCATTTTCATATTGAACCCTTTTTCCATGTTACCTCGTGCCAACTTGCGTTTTCTTATATTATCCGGAATCTCTTTGTTTCTTCCATATGACCCAAAATACCCCCAGGAAGAGGTATAAGCATCCCGTACATCTCTTTGTTTCTGCGTTTTGCCACATTACGGGAGCAGAGAAGCGTTCAGTCAGAAAAGAAGGCATTCCAAAGAAGTTCTGTTCGACATCTCTGCCTATATCATCGCCGGCGCCGTCCAAATCGGGAAAGGTTATCTTCGCGCTAAAAAGTGGGAAAGACCGGGTACGCAAAAACAACTGCAACGGAAGCATTGTGCATCAAAAAATGGTACGTTAAGTTCAAATACTACGATTTTTATAATGAAATTTGGTCCCAGATAAGAAAGTTGAAAATTTGCCAAGTTTTCAATAGTCTACAATATCGTCTCTTCGAGAACACGACTATAACAATAGTCGTGTCTTCGAAGACACGATTCATAAGCGATGTTTTTCACTCATATACAATTTTCAATATATCGTGTCTTACAGTTTTTTGACTTATTTTGATATTGTAATGGCAGGTACTGATGGAGAAGATGCATGTGTGCTTACACTACGATGGAATGTTTATAAATTCTGATGCGTACGTGGGCGGGAAACGGAAGCTCATACCTCTAGATACACAAGTAAAGTACTTGGAACTTTTGCAGTAAGTGAAAGAAAGATCACCGCTGAAGTCTGCATATGGTACATTATCTTTGTCATATCGTATTGATTTTGGACCCCCATACCTCCTTGAAGACGATAAAGACCTGGAGTCAATATTTCTCCTTCACAAGAACAAGCAAGGCTCAAATGGACTACTCGACCTGTACGTGGAGTGGACTTCTACTCTCAATAACATGGAGACTTCCACTCGCAATAAGGAAATGAATTCCAATGCAAATAAGGAGGATGAGAGGATACCAAAGGCAGAAGTAAGGCCGGCCAGTAAGACACCGCTGGAGAGGCCGTCCAGCCCAGGCAATAAGACACCTACATCAGCAGTTGAAGGAAGAAGAGATGAAGATTATTCATTAAAGCTGTGAGGTAAGATTTCAAATTCGTTAATTGTACACGTCGTGTTCTCGAATACACGACTTGAGTACTAGTCGTGTTTTCGAAGACACGACTTGAGTACTTCCAGTCGTGTTCTCAAGTCCATTCATACAATTTTTTTCACACAGATTGGTAGATGGGGAAGAAGGTGAAGATGAAGATGCAGATGAAGAAGAATTCTTCGATGACGAAGAATTACCGTGGTCTGCAGATGAGTGGGACCAGCCTCTTACACTATCAATTTTCCACCAGCTAGATCCAACGGGAAGAGACAACTCTGTGCCCACGGCAGGAGACACATCTAAAGGGAAATATGTCGCATCAAAGCCGCAAGATTTAGAGGACAATGAGTACAACAATATTGATGGTGATGGTGTTTGGGATTGGGGTACATATTCTGCACAGACTGGTCCTTTAAAACAATGTGAAGAGGAGACGATGTTGACCAGCAGTTTCCAAGCAGAAGACTACAAGGCACAACTTGCCTTAGGGGCTAGGTTTGAAAGCGTCAAGCAGTTCAAGATGGTTATGACTAATCTGGCAATCAAGAGGAAATTCATGTTCAAAGTGGCGGATGAGAGCAAGGACACATTTGCTACAACATGCAATATTGCGGGGTGCAAGTGGTACATACGGGCTTCGAACAGACTTGACGGAGTCAGCGTGACAAGGAGGGAAGTAACGCATACATGTATCACTTTGATAAGTTCAAAAGATCATCCATTTGCTTCACACATTTGGATTGCAAGGAAGTGTCATGGCCTCCATAAGGATTCAAACTCCATAAAAATCGCAAATATCCAATACTACATCGAGAAGCATTGGGGCGTCAAAGTCAACTATAAAAGGGCATGGAGAGCAAAAGAGGAATTGATTCGATTGATCAATGGCAACCCTGAAGACGCATATCGTATTTTGCCACATTACAGAAGGGAATTAGAGCGGTCTAATCCAGGTACACATGCGGTGATAGAAAGATCTTATGATATACCTGAAATTGAAATTGAGTTAGCTAGATATAACTTCAGTTGTGTCTTTTGGATGTTTGGCCCGGTCGCAAGAGCATTCTGAAGATCACTGAGACTGCTGCTCACTGTTGATGGAACATTCATAAAAGAAAAGTACTCTGGAGTTTTATTGGTTGTTACAGCACTCGACGGGAATCAACAATTAATGTGTCTTGCATATGTAGTTGTTGATAAAGAGACCATCCAAATGTGGTAAGTCTAGAAACACGAAACACGACTTCATGAGTAGTCGTGTATTATAAAGTCGTGTCTTTGAAGGCACAACTATTCATACAGCGTGTCTTCGAAGACAAGACTAGTCATACAATCGTGTTTTTATACACAACCTTCTAACAATCTAAAGCCTTCTTTATTTAATATCTCTTTGCCTCTCACTTGTACACGACGTGGTTTTCCACCTTACTAAAATCTTTTCTCTTTACGGAGCCTCCGACCTCTCTGGACACAATTATTTTTTATAGACAGAATGACCTTTTGAGAGCGATCGCTGATGTCTTTCCTGAGGTTCAGCATGGGTTTTGCCTGAGGCATATAGCAGTTAATATACTTAGTCGGTGGAATGATAAGTACCTGAAGGATCTGCTATTCCGAGCTATTGCATGCTTCAAGAGACTAGAATTTGAAGAAACCATGGAGAAGATGAAAGAACACAATGAGGCGGCATGGAAATATGTTGACAAGATTCATAAAAGACATTGGGCTAACATGGAATATCCAGGTAAAAGGTACGGCACTCTCACATCAAGCAGGTTCGAAAGTGTAAATAATATGCTTCTAAAGGCTAGGCTTTGGTAAATAATTCGGTTGATCGAGCAAACGCATGCGACCACAACTGCCCATTTTCAGAGACGCCGAATGAAAGCAAAAGGGCTAACGACTCCCTTAACAAAGTATGAACATAATCATATCAATCAGATGAGGAATCAGTGTGTTGGAACAGTTCGAGTGCAATCGCTATCATTACGGCAGTTTGAAGTGACATCTTTATACCATGTGGTAAGCATAAAGTCGTGTATTATAAATTCGTGTCTTCGAAGAAACAACTAGGCATGAATTCGTGTCTTTGAAGACATGACTAGTAATATAGTCGTGTCTTATAGTAACCCAACTATTGCAAAAGAACAAAGGAAGCGCAAGAATCGAAGACTCCCGCAACAAGACAAACTTACCATTAACGAGAATCATATCGCAAATACGTCGCTCCGGCTTACCTAAGCCCCCACCATTTTTTATTTAGATCGTACTAATATGTTTGTAAAACAAACAATATTCCAACTGAAATGTATGCATGTACAAGAAAAACTATTAGAAAAAAAAAATTTCATGTAGCAGATGCGTATCTCCATTAATGAATAGTCGAATATTTTATATACGACTTCAATAAAAGTAGTGTCTTCGAAGATACGATTTTACGTAAAGTCGTGTATTCAAAGACACGATTTTACGCATAGTCGTGTCTTTGAAAGAGGAAAAGAAGAAAAATCGACAAAAAACGAAAACATAATGTATACTTACATTAGTGTTTATTTCCGTGGTTTACAAGAGGGTTACATAGTTGTCATCGCATAGCATGGAGATTGGATAAGCCTTCCTCGAATTGGCAATTCATCCATATATTGCCATTCTATCCCTTTCTAACACAATTCCCATGTCGAAGCAGAAGTCTAAATGAGAATAGTCTTCTGGGAGTTCAATTGTAGCCTTTCGAGGGGTATGAAGAACATCAACGTCAACACGATGGGATGAGGTTAAGCCTGTGGCCTCCTTCTCCTCCTCCTCCTCAACCTTCGCCTCCTCCTCGTCCTTCTTCTTCGCCTCCTCCTCCACCAAATTCTCCTCCTTGGCTGCCCCAATATCCGACTGCTGCAAAGAAGAGATCGCCTCATTGATGATAGAGGTTGTTTGTCAATCCGTAGGGTCTCCTTGGAGTTGGCTTTCCACTCATCTGCCAAATTCCTCCTTGCCTGCTCCTCCGCCATTCTCCGTATATGCTCATTGATCTATACATGAAATATACATTTTATTATCTCCTAAACTTATATTTACGCTAGTGTTTAATTAAAATTATTGCTACTTTAATATAGTTTTTGGTTTTGTAGGAAAATGAGAGCAAAGATACAAAAATATGGTGAAATAAGACTTTAATGGTTAAACCTTCATAACTTTGTATGTATATTTCAGATTAGACTGATTCAAATCTCATTTAAAGTTTAAGAAGTCATCTTTCCAACGCCACCAACCATGCATAATTCGGAGTTCGGAGCAAAAAGTTATGGCCATTAGAAAATTGTGCTGCAGGATGAATAGTAACCGATCGATCGGCTAAATGAGGCGTTTGATCGCCTGAGAAAAAAAATCAAAATTTTCGCGATCGATCGTCACCGTTTGATCGATCGTATCTATTGGAAATTTTTCATAAATAGTGCCGATCAATCGCCGTATACAGAAAACGTGATTTTGACCTATTTCGACTAGGATTTGGAAGGAGATTTTATGGTTTTTCTTCACTCTTATAAATAGGCCTTGTGAAGGAATGTTTTGGGCATTAGAAAGTAGACCAAAGAACAAGTTTTTGAGCTTTATTGGAGGCTAGAGAGGAGCAAGAGAAGGAGTCTTTTGGAGCAAAGAAGAAGAAGAAGAAGGATTCATGACGATGGTTCTACATAAACAGGCTTTTCTTTTCTCTCTTTCTATGTGTAACTAAATTCCTTGTCAAGGCTTGATGAAGCCCTAGTTGTGTATTGCTACTCTTGATAGTTTAATTCTATAAAGTTGATTATGATTCATGCTTAATGCGATTTCATGAGTTTTTTTTTAGTGCTTGATCATAGACTTGATTGATTATGAATGGAATTAGATATTGTGATTGATTTTATGCCCGATCAAGGATAAGATTGATTGCATTATAAGAGTGTTGTGATTGATTCTATACCCGATCAAGGATAGGATTGATTACACAATAGTGGATGAACTTTCGTGTCCGATCAAGAACGTTAGTGAATTTATTAGTAATTCGTGTGTCCGATCAAGAACACGAATTACCATATCATGTCAATGTATGCTTAATAATAATTGAGAGTAGTAATTGCATGTCTAGTGGTGGATTCATTGCCTTGATAATTCTCTGCATTGATTAAAACTCAGCTTAGTAGTTAAAGTTCATAGCTTTATTTAGATTAAACAAAAACTGCAACTTTCTTCTCTTGAATTTAGTAGAGTATTCACCGACCCTGAGGTTCGACAACCCTTTAATATTCGCCGTAGTACAATTGCCTTGTGCACTTGCAAGGGTTTAATTTTAAACGATCACTCATCTTCCTGTATCTTCTGCAATTCCCTCTCGGAGACAACCCTCCTTCTCTTCCTTACCACTACACCCGGGGGGAATAGGTCCCGTATGTACTTCTAATGGTTTTCCACTTTTGCACGCTCCATATGTTCGTCGAAGTCTGGTTGGAGCTTCTTCAGAAACATCTTCGCAGAGGATCTCTTTATAGCCTGTTCAATCTTCTCTTCCTCATGTGTGTGCTTGATGGGAGTTAATTGACATTTTATAGATGCGTGCCAGTAGCAGCACAAAAAATTAAATAATCGTGTATAACGTGACACAAAATATTAAATAATCGTGTAGAACTTACGTTAAACCCATTTGAAGGAGTCGTCGGCTGACTTGTGCACCAGCTCCTTTCTCTGCATATGCACCAGAGTTTTCTTCATCTACTCCTTGTCATTGGTTTTCTGCTTCCGCTCCTCCTTCTGATGCACCGATGACTTCTTCACCTTCTCCTTCTTCTCTGATTACTTCGTCTCCTTCTTCTGCTCCTCAATTCCCTCATCCTTTAACAGCATTGACACTATGGCGGCATATGCCTTCATAGAGTGAAGAACATCTCGCAGAGGTCCGACACTCCTTCCCATCTTGTCATAGGAAGACAGAGAGATCTAAATTAATGACGTTATGCCCTCAAGCGAACCCTCCAATCGCCCCATCGCATTTGACTTAGCAGCTGTCCTCGAGGTAGAGGGGGAACTGTTAATGGGAGTCCTCTTCATTTCGTGCCTCTCCGTCTTCTGTCGTCGCGGAGGAGGGGCTACAGAGGGAGACGAAAGTAGGCATGCCCCTTCTGCCATGGGGATGATTACATCGACGATTTCCACCGCCCCATGACCCTCCTTCAGATCTGAAACCCACTTGTCTGCTGGTGTGGGTTGTACCAAAAATCAACATCTTATGGATAGCCCACGCACAATTGTATGAGCTCAATCTTGGGAGGTCTTCTATGTAATGGTCCAAACAGGGCAGCAGTGCTCTAATGCTGTGTGCAAATAGCACCACGGAGAAGACAAGGCAGATGATCATTCTCGTCATGTCCTCTGCCATCTTCATTTTGCCAATGCTAATCTTCTCAATAATTTCCTCAATGGTATCCTCGGCGAAGTATTTTCTAAAGAATTCACCTTGCAGTCAACGTGGCAAGGAGGGAACGACCTCAACTGTTTCGCCCTTTGCGGGCAATCCAGTGATAAGAGCAACTTCTTGCTCTGTGAAATGTAGCAGCCTCCCCTTGTTGAAGACCTTAGCCGGTGATCTATACATGAAATATGCATTTTATTATCTTCTAAACTTATATTTATGCTAGTGTTTATTTAGAATTTATGCTACTTTAATATAGTTTTTGGTTTTTGTAGGAAACAAGAGTAAAATGCAGAAATGGGATGAAACGCGACTCTAATGATTGAATATTTACAACTTCGATTGCATATCTCTGATGGGACTGATTTAAGCTTCATGTTAAAGTACACGAAGTCAGCTTTCCAACGCCACTGACTGTTCGCAATTCGGAGTTCTGAGCAAAAAGTTATGATCATTTGAAATATTGCAGCAAAAGAGGCACGATTAAAGAGAAGAACCGTCACGATGAGATTGGATGGACGAGATCGATACGACGGGTTTTATTTGATTAAAAGAAAAAAAAAGAAGAAAAGAAAGGATTAAACCGGTCTGGTTCAGTAAAAGAAAAAGAAAAAAAAATAAAATAAAAAAACCGGCCCGAGCCGAAGCTCGGGCTGTTCGTCCGGAAACAGAGCAGACGATGCTCTGTTTTGCCGGTGAAGACAGCCGGCGAGGCTGAGGAGGACTGAGCGGAGGTGGGTCTCGACGGCAGTAAACCAGATGACGGCGGACCTGGGTGTCGATCGAGCAGGCGGAGCAGCCACGACAAGAGCCGTGCTCAATCGGGAAAGAAATAGAAAAAAAAACAGTCCGCCGGAATAGGAAAGTGGGTGCCGGATTTGGGGCTCGATTCCACTTCAAATTAGACTAGGAATCGTGTTCGATTTGAGACGGGGCTGAGGCCTATAAAACCAGAACAATACGGGGGAGAAAAAGGAGACTTTTTACAGAGAAATTACAGAGCTTTGACGGAGCCAAAGTCGCCGGAAAGAACAGTGTTTTGGGTCGTCTGTTTGCCGGATTCTGGTGGACTTTGGCCGGAAGAAGTGAAGAGGAAGTGAAGAGGGAGAAGGAGTCGCCGGAGGGGAGGAAGAAAGCGCCGGAAAGGTGCTATTTTTGAACTGCTACAGTAACCGGCCATTGCTACAGTGCACGGCTGTGCGAGGAAGACGATGAACAGTGCATAAACAGTACCCGTGAACAGTGAATAGTGATTTTTTTGGTGAATAGTGCACAATGACACCAACGAATCAACAGCGTTCTCCTTGTCTGATGGCCGGCTAAATTCGTGTCCAAGGCGTAGATGAAGCCCTAGATTTGTGTTATTACTCTTGATTGTTTTATTTAATACAGTTGATATGATTTTGCTTAATGCTATTTCATGAGTTTCTTTTGAGTGCTTGACCATAGACTTGATTGATATGCATGAAATTAGATCTTTTTAATTCCTATGCTTAGCTAAAAGTAGGCTGGTGTTAATTCTATGCCCGACCAAGGATAGGATCATTGGCCCAAATGATAATTCTATGCCCGACCAAGGATAGAATTATCTACATTAATTTTTAGTGGATGAACTCTCGTGTCCGACCAAGAACGTGAGTGAATTCACTGTAATTTGTGTGTCTGACCATGAACACAAATTACCTTATCATGTCAATTTGAGCGTAATAATAATTGAGTGTAGTAATTGCATATTTAGTGGTGGATTCTCTGCTTTGGCACTTCTCCATATTAGTTAAAATCTATTTTAAAGTAGTTAAATTTTATTGCTTTCTCTAGATTAATTAAAACAGAATTTGCTTTCATTTGAATTTGGTAAAATATTAGTCCGTCCCTGAGGTTCGACAACCCTTTAATACTCACTGTAGTACAATTGCCTTGTGCACTTGCAACCAAATGGTCCAGGAGGTCCGAGAAATTACGACCACCTCACCTTCAAAAATGACAGAGAAACCAGCTTTTCTGATGAGTTGACCACATCTTTGGTGAGGCTGTAGGAGGGCGCACACTTTTTCAGCGCCCCCGGTTGACAAAATGTCCGAAGAACCGGTCGCGCATAGTATGTTCTCTTGCCTGATAAGTCCATCGGAGCCTTCCTCTTCCTGCCCCTCTGTTTTCGCTCTCGAGGTGCAACAGAAAATCCTGATCCTCTTCCTCTTATGTTGGTATTTGCTCAATAAATTCATCTCTTTTTGTATCCATCTGCAAGGAGATAGGTAGAGTGGTCAATAGAAAAGTCGTGTCGGAAAAACACGAAAATATAAAAGTCGTGTCGTTGAGTACACGACTAAATATAAAGTCGTGTCTTCAAAGACACGACTGTATATTTGAAGATAAAAATTACAAATCCAAAAGTGATGTAGTCTAAAACAAAAATCAGTATGGATTATTGTAACTTAATGCGGTTTAGTTTCCTGTATTTCCTTTTAGGAATCTTTCCCAATGTTCCTCGACGCAAACCGTACCCAGAAAATGCCCCAAATGCAATCAGTCACTCCGCCGGTTGCATGAAGGCGCAGGGAGCCACGGGGCAAAGTCAGCAAGATGACGGTTTGAAATCCCCGCAGGTAGCCGTTTCAAATCGCCGTCTTTACCCACTCTCCATCACTCATGTCGGTTGCAGATATGAGAAGATATTGCCAAAATCTGCAGGGGGATGTGAATAGGATCGTCGAAATCCGCATGGGGCAGCTCGAAATCATCGGTGGAGTCACCGTGGAAATCGCCGATCGGAACCCTTGTCTTTTTCATGTCTTCTACAACACGCTTCTTCGCAAAGAAATGGCACGAAAAATATAGAAGAAAGGCATTTTTGGTACTTCAGGTGCCAGTTCCGGGCCATATGGGATTTCACGGGAAAAATCAGGTAATATGGAAAAACAAAATTTGGCGCCAGGTAATATGGGAAAATAAAATTTGGCACCAAGTAATATGGAAAAAACTCCCCATTGGTAAATATATCACACACATTTTTTTTGGCTGAAGAGATATATCATATACATAGTGTTATCAATATTACTTACTGCCACTTACTGTTACTGGCTTAAGGATGAGATATGTGTACCTTTGCAAAGACGAAAAATCGTTAGAAGCAATTGATGATCGAATCAAGCGAAACACTTTGTCTTTAAGACAGAATGCGCCTTCCCTACGGTGCTTAGGACTCATGAGCGCCTGCCTCCCAGGATAAGACGATCAACGCGCAGCGAACCACAAATGTGTAATGCTTTTACAGAAGAGAGGAGAAAGGAGGAAAATGAAGTGCATGTCAAAAACCGTATAGAAAAATCCATTTTTCAAGACTTTATAGAATCCCGTTGAAAACATCATTTCCCATTAAAACCAAACCAATTAAATTTGTCCCGAAATAATATTATCTTGTTGACCCAACCCAACCCAATTCAACCCGACTGGCCGCGTGCATGGGTCCAACATCTCTCTCCCCCACAAAAGTGGAGTGGCCCTTGGACCTAACTTCAAAGGCCAACCTTGGACCTTATATACCATCCACAACACCTCATTGGTGTGGATGTGGAACTATTCATCCTTCACCCCATTCACTCATTCATATCTATAGTAAGTGGTTGTTGACCCAATCCAACCCGACCGGCCGCATGCAGGGGTCCAACATCTCTCTCCCCCACAAAAGTGGAGTGGCCCTTGGGCCTAACTTCAAAGGCCAACCTTGGACCTTATATACCATCCACAACACCTTCTTGGTGTGGATGTGGGAGTATTCATCCTTCACCCCATTCACTCATTCATATCTATAGTAAGTGGGTTTTAATATGGGTTATTATACCCACTTCTAACACATAGCACTTATCAAAGATTTACTAAATTCGCTTTTATCAGTGTAACTAGCAGCTCCTTAACACGTTCAGAAAAGAAAAAGAAAAAAGAAATACACCCTAACACATTGACAAGGTTCTCTCCTGGAATTGATCGATTGAGCCTGTTCACAAGAAGGCAGCTAGCACTAGCGGTCATGCAATACTTCGTGTTCATTAAGTGCAATAGTACTTTTTCTAAACAATAACAATAGAGGGTCTCATTTAAGTGCCATGAGTCAAAACTACACTTATTCTCCTGTTGTAAATTGTAATCAGTGCTACCTGAAAGGATACTCGTGTGCGGCACTTTCTTGTCATATGATTCAAATCCAAGGATGTTATGATTATGTTGTAGGCTAGCTACTTCTTCATTGGCCTTATTGCATTATGACATGTATATGTTCAACTATCAACTCATTATGTCTTACACCGTGGTGTTGCCCTGCCACAAACGCATTCCTTAAGGGTCTGTTTGGCCGACCACAGATTTGTAACATTTATTCGCACATGGAACTCGACGCATTTTTAACTTGGAATTTTCCTAAAATTTAGTAGAATTAAAATTACAAAGATATTTTACCAAACAAAATTATACTTCTTTAAGACTTGAGGAGAATTAAGTTTCCAAGAGTTAAGTTCTAGCATAACGAGATTTCGTATCACATTGCATGTCTTGTTTCTAGGAATGCTACGTCAAAGAATTCTAGTATACATCATTAGTCCAACCGTTATAGGAACTACCCATAATAACAAACTTGCAAAATGGATCTATTTATCATTAAGAGCTTTGTTGTTCCAACTTCACCTTAAACTGTTATTTGAACAAAAAGATCGCAATCCGTTTTAGGTAAAAGAGGTTGGCATTATTGGTGATTTATGTTGAAAAATTATTTAATTCGGGAGTTGTAAGCCCATCGTAATGTCTCATTGTTAAAAAAAAAAGTAGCTCGCCATAATGTACGTATGAATGTTTAACCTGCCAGCTGATTGGATTCTATCGAAAATAGGCAAGGCTGATAATGAATAGGACAGTGAATCCATGCCACGGTCCGTAGTAGTGGATACGAGTCCTTTTCTTCAATCAACAAACGTACGAGTCTTGAGAGCAATATTTGGTGCCAAAGGCTGGAGGTGATTGGCAAATGGCAGTGATGCCAACTGTGGCGCTCATAACTGAGACCATCTTTCTCTTATGTTTCCCATGTGGGGTACAAGATTATCACATGCCACTATTATTGGCGATATCAATTTTGCTTCACGAATTGATTGGCATGCAGACAAATGTGTGCAAACTCCCATGTTTATGGCCTTCTATCACAAAATCAGCTAATATCTATGTTTAGATAATTTCTCTTATAAGTAAAGATGTATTATCTTAATGTCCAAAAGGCATTAGTATGTAGCAAAAAAAAAAAAAAAGCTCAAGTAACTCGAGAGAGTAATGCAAGAGTAGAGGAGAGTTGTGGGCGATATAAATTGATACCAGCTGGTCAAAAGCAATAGTATATCAGGTGGACGAAGTTTTGGATGCAATGGCCAAGGCATTCATTCTCTAAATAGAATATACACAGTAGGATATAGAAAAATTATTAGGTACACGGCGCACAGGGGGAACAGTGTGCTCATCACGCACGACTCCCCTGCCTTGGGGGTGATGAGCACACTGTTCTCCTGCGGCGTACTCAGTAACAGTGTGCAGGGCTGGCTGTGTGAGTCTGAGTTGTGAGTCGCATAATAATTG
This sequence comes from Houttuynia cordata, assembly GCA_039654745.1. Taxonomy (NCBI): domain Eukaryota; kingdom Viridiplantae; phylum Streptophyta; class Magnoliopsida; order Piperales; family Saururaceae; genus Houttuynia; species Houttuynia cordata. Next base: position 52,705,225 of record CM077502.1, on the reverse strand, counting down.
TTAGTAGTGCCAAGGGGTAGGATTCAGATCTGCAGAATTGCTTTTAGAGGATGATGGCTGATCTTCATAATGGACGGCGGTTGGAGATGGATTATGATAGATCTTCACAATGAACGGCGGTTGGAGATGGATTCAAGAACTCGCTACTGAAATGCGGATGAACACAAAAACTTTCAGGCTCTGAGGCACATATAAGTACAGTTTTCTTTAAGGAATTATTTGTCCCCTTTGGATAAAACTAAGTTGCTGATGGGCTACATGACAAACTTCATCCCAGGATACAATAGAGCCTTTGAGAAACTGCAACCAGCAATGTTGAAGAATTCTCCCTGAACTCTCCTTGAAACTATATAAGAATGTGGTTGAATTTTGTGTTTGAAAACACAAGAGAAGAGCACAAGAGAAAATAAAAACACAAAAGAGGAAAACCGTAATGTGTATTTTCTTCTATCTGTATGCTCATACATTTTCCCAGGCCTGGGTCTCTATTTATAGACTCCTAAGGGGTGCGAAGTGAAGAGGCATGACCCTTTATGAAGATGTATCTCATCACAACCGAAAGGATGCTACTATTCCCAATGGTTGCAACCCATCACAAAATTTAAGAAAATGCACCTTTCACTAAGGGGTGCAAAATAAATGAAGGTCACAAAAAACTAAGGGATGCAACCTTTCACCAAAAGGTACAACCCTTCATTTTTTTTAAAAGAAATATCAACAATCCCCCACTTTTTTAAAAAAAAAAATTGACAAATTTCAGCCGACATCTTTATTGACATTATTTTGCCTACAAGAAGGTGTCTTAAGATTAAACCTTCAATTAGTATAAGGACTACAAAGTTAAGTAAAAGTCATTGGTGTGCTATGCATTAAACCAAGTACTTTAGATACAAAACTGGTAGTCCCGTACACAAAACAAAATCCAGCCTCGTTGAGAAGTTCGACATACTTGCTCAGCACTATTATGGCCATGTGCTTGCCTGGTTTAGGAGAACAATCCAGGAAGTAAACCCTTACCTTCCGTGAGAAGCGGCACCATTCTATGTTTCCATAGTTGAAGTTCCTTTGTCTCTGTTACTACACATGTTCACTCGAACTCATTAAGAGTTAAACTCAACCTCTAATCTGTAACGGTCAGCACTAGTGATTTCACATGGGGCCCAAGGTTCTAGTGCTAATCAGCCAATGCAATGACTTGTTCTTACCCATTAAACCATAGGACTAGTGGTAAACTAGAGTTAGGTTGGGTTACCATCATTGTTGACTTTTTTAGGGTTTTAGCCCCATCTCCAAAGATGTCATTCTTACTAACTCCCTGGAAAGCCCTTTAGTAAGAGGATCTGCCAAGTTCTTACTTGACTTCACATATATTATAGTTATGATACTTTTGTATCAATTGTCTGACATACTCATGTCTTAGACTTATATGTCTAGACTTGCCATTATAAGTGCTACTATAAGCTCTAGCCAAAGTAGCCTCATTATCACAATTTATTGAAATAGGTGGCATTGGATTAAGCCATAGCTTGATGTCAAGCAATAAGTTCTTAATCCACTCGGCTTCTTTCCCTGCTGCAGCCAAGGCGATAAACTCGGATTCCATGGTTGAGTGTGAGATACATGTTTGTTTCTTGGAATCCCAAGAAATAGCACCTCCTCCTAGGGTAAAAACCCATCCCGATGTTGACATATTATCTCCAACTCGTGTCACCCAATTTGCATTGGAGTACCCTTCTAATACTACCGGATATTCATTATAATATAATTTATAGTCTATGGTATGTTTTAAATAACCAAAGACTCTGCCAATTGCCTTCCAATGTTCAACACTAGGATTACTAGTGTACCTGCTCAATTTACAAACTCCAAATGCAATATCTGGTCTAGGACAATGCATAGCATACATTAAACTACCAATTGCACTTGCAGATTCAATTTGTGCTACTGCTCTTTCAGTATTTTCACATAAGGTAACACTAGAATCAAAAGGGGTTTTGAAATAATTAAATCCAAGGTGATTGAATTTAGATAAAAAATTTTCAATGTAATGTGACTGATTTAGAACATAACCCCCACTATGCTTTGTCACTTTTATCCCTAAGATAGTATCAATGTAGCGACCGTAAATTATTAAGGTAAATTTTTCCTTGCTAAATGGGATTAAATTTGAATTCGGGAAATTTCATTAAAAATCAAAAATTTGAAGTTTTCCGTCAGAACCGATCGATCGGCTTCGAACGGCTTCGATCGGCAAACGATCGACCGGCTTCGTAAGGCATCGATCGCTAGACGATCGATCGCGTTATACGTACCGATCGATCGCCAGTGAAATTGCGATTCCCGAGGCAATTCCATTGGGAAACGTTTTGGACTGATTTTGGGGGATTTCTTTGGGACGTATTTTGCCTGATTTACCTGTTTAAGGGGTTCTAAACTCAATAGTTTGGGTTGTAGTCAAAACCCTAATTGATATCTTTTTGGAAATCCTTTTAATGGGAGATTTAAATTGCCTAAAATTATAGTAAATTTGGGCTGAACGTGGGGCACTCTTTTGGGAGGTTGAATGGGCCTCTCTTGTGCTTATAGTTGGCCCAAGAAGAGTCCTTAAAAGTTTTGCTTCTACTTAGTAAGTTACCTAAGTAAATTGGTAACTACTTAAGAGGAGATAAGATCCTATCTTAATTGCAATCAAATCAGAATATTTTGTGGTTAGTGGAGATCTCAATCTAGAGATTTAGATGGGCTGGGTTTGATTTTGGCCCTTGGATGAAGTGGAGACGGACGGTGGAGATTTGGGAGAAAAATCTATATAAACCCTAGGAAAAAGGGGCGCCCATCCCTTTGGGAACCGGCAACCCTCTTCTCCTTTTTCTTTGGTGATTTCTTCTCTCCCATTTCGTTCTCCCCCTTCTCTCCTAACCCTCAGTAAGCCTCTTCAAGTAGAGTGTGCTTTGGTGGTGGTTCGGTTCGTGTGGAGATCGCAAAGAAGCGGGTTTTGTTTCAAACCGGTTCACGTGCAGATTAATACCGGTTCTTTTGTAAGATGCTCTTTTTCTCACAGCATATTTGCATGAAAGTTTTGATCTTTATGTTGAGTACCACGTGCTGATGATGTGTGACAAGTTTGACTTATTTTCGTTCGGGATTAATTGTCCTAATTATTGATATCTATTCAATTGTTGCATACCGATCTCTTTATTGTTGTGATTTTCGCATATACTATTCGATCAAGACATCCCTGAGGTATACCATTCTTTTGCTACATTTTGGATCATGTGTTTGCTGTCTATTCCTACTGATTATACCATGTTTCGGGTGGTTTAAGGTTCTGGTCATGAAAAGTTGTCATCTTTCTTGAAATACATCAACCGGTGTCATGTTCTTGCATGCTTTGACCTAATCAATCTAACTTGTGTCTAATCCATGTGTTTCTCATCCAAAAGCAGCAATATTTCAGATTTGAATCCTCTGGTATGTGGCGTCCTTGTGTGTCAAAAGTTGTACTTTGTGTTGTGGTTCTTTGTCCGAATAAAGTTGTCCACTTTAGGTAGTATATGCCTTAATTGATATGATATATGAGTAATATGATTATCTAGATGAGACTAAAGGATGTATTGATAAGAGAAAGTGTAAATCCTTGATGGAGCATTGCTCGTGGACCATAAGACCTCTCTAATGGATCTGACCAGGAGCCGAGGTGTCCTGGAATAGTTGTCCAATTCGCGGGTTAATGTGCCATTAAGACTAATTGGTAAAACAGTTTTAAAAGAGACTTGTAGGCTGATTAATATACATTTAATGGTCTGACCAGAGGCTAATAAAGGCCTATTATGATGTGGTGTTGAGTCTAAAAGACTTGGGTTAAGGTTAGAATTAGTGAAAACAAGTGAAAATTAAGTTATTACTTAATGAAGTGCTCTCGGCCAGGATGTAACCTGCACCGACAGACTGCACTCTAAAATCCATAACTAATTGTAAAAAATTTGGAAAATTATTCCGTAAATTGGGTAATGACCTGCGGACATAGGGCTGTCTGCTATAAAAATTTCAGAGACTTTTAAGTTCTGTGTAAGTCGGGATAAATCCGGGAATGGGGCTGTTGTGCCTATAACAGTGACCTTTCTCGGTTATAAATAAAATGCTACGCTAAGACCATTCATATATATATTATATATATATATGATATCACACAAGTAGGGTACTATGATATAAGAATCCCAGAGGGTACTTATGATAGTATCATGAATGCAGTATTGTCTTTATGCCAAGCATTATGTTCGTCAATGTTCTCCTCGCGGTGCCTAACATCGCGTATCTTCTATCATTGAAACCCTTATGACAGGTTAGAGTTATCCTTTTCTATTATACCAGCAGTAAGCTTTGGAGTCACTTAAGAGTCGTGAGGACCAGGGATGGCCTTGATTGAATTAGTGTGTGGTGATGACATTGGAAGAGTCTATACCGAAGAGTTCAGTTTCGAGTCAACCCGTGCTTAGGCACATACCTGCTATTGGTTAACCTCATGAGAGTCTGTCACTGTTGAATGCTGAGAATTTCAGTGAACTCCTCTGAGAGTCTTATTGACGAAGATTGTGAATTCATGAGAACACTATGTTGTGTAGACAGATCCAGTTCCATGTAAACTGCTTCTCCGCCAAGAGTCTTGTTGATACTCTTAGGTTGAATCATAGTATGCTCACGAGCCATAGCTAGACCCAGAGTGGTCTCCGATGATTATGAACCTCTGTAGTTCAGCCGATGACGGCAACGCGTGCGCTTTAGATTGTTAGACATTACGGAAGGTCTGCAATCTCCGCCCATTGTGCCCGTAAGCACCGATGGGGCCAGCATCCCTAGACGCTTGGCCGGGTTCCTACGTAGAACCTCTAGGATGTTCTGGTATTGAAGTTCATAGAGGAAGTGGACTGATCAGAGAGCAGAAATTGACATTTTCGACACATTGGTTGTCCCGATCAGATATTTTGCCTATCTCCTTACTCGTTGGAAGTCTGGAGTCATATTGTTTATATTGATTCATTTTACCCTGATCAGTGAGAGTTGTCAGGTGTTGTAATTTTTCCAGGTAAGTAAATCCTGTGTTCATTTTGTTCTGAGTCATTGGACCTGATTATCATTGAGTTATCTTATTGCCTTTATTTTCTGTGAGTTTTTCTGGCATCCTACTGAGTATTTCCTCTGGAATACTCACGCATCTTCTGATGCAGGGAGTAGAGCTGAAGAGGCGTGATCAGCATCCTTTTGGACGTGGAGATTGGTACTCGTAGGAGTCGTGAAGGCTTGTTTGCATAGAATTTACTTTGCTATTTGTTGGATGTTTATCTTTTTCTGGATAGTTGTGGCCTGCGTGTCACTCAGTTATTATTTTGTTTTCGTAAAAATACTTGGCACTTAGTAAGTCAGTAATTTCGTTTAGTTATTTCAATTCTTTTGAACAATTGTTTACGTCATCATGATCCTGCTTTTCCCTTTTATGTTTTGGGATTTGTGGTGATGAATCGAGTATTCGGTCCGTCCCAGGTTTCCTACCCTTGTAACCATCATTGGATTATCGCTTCCGCGCATATCAGGGTTCTGGAAATTTGGGGCGTGACAATCAACTTCACCCAAGTCCTTCATTTTAAAATTAGAAGTTAGATACCTCTTAGTCTCAGTCACACCAATTATGTTGGTTTTCAAAATCAACATATCATCAACATACAAGCACACAATCACAAAATAATCATTAGTGGACTTAGTATAAATGCATTTATCATAATTATTATGTCTAAATCCACTAGATAAAATGACGGTATTAGATTTTTCATGCCATTGTTTGGGTGCTTAGAGCCTTCACCAATTTGCACACTTTGCTTTTATTACCTGAAAAGACAAATCCTTCTGGTTGTTCCATGTACACTTCTTCGTCAAGATCACCATTCAAAAATGCAGTTTTAATATCCATTTGATGAATGTGCAATTTAAATATGGATGCTAATGCAAACAATATTCTAATGGAAGTAATTCTAGCAACAGGAGCATAAGTGTCAAAATAATCAATCCCTTCTTTTTGTCTATAACCTTTTGCTACTAATCTAGTTTTAAAGGTGCACAATGAACCGTCGGAATTGTATTTTCTTCTAAATACCCATTTGCAACCAATAGCTTTTGAACCTGGAGGTAAGTCTATTAAGACCCAAGTGTTATTAGACATTATAAAGTCCATCTCATCATTAATGGCTTCTTTTCAGAAAGCACAATCTCTAGAGGCCGTAGCTTCACTATAAGTCTTAGGATCTTCCTCTAAATTAAGAATCATGGGCACTAGGTTAACAACATGCTCTCTATCTCCTTCTATTAAAAAAGTAATGTGGTCCGGGGATATGAAGTTTGGATCAAGTGATTTTTCTTTTCTAGGTCTTAGACTCCTTCGAAGCTCACTTGGAGGGTTAGAAACCTTCTCAATTTCAGTAGACTTATCTACTTCCAATCTTTGCGGATCTTGACATTTAGAATCTGAAATAAAAGTCGTTTCTAGAAATTCTACATCTCTAGATTCAACAATCACATTAGATTCTAAATCTAATAATCTGTAGGACTTACTATGCTCAGCATATCTTATGAAAACACATTTCAAGGTTCTTGGACCCAACTTGGTCCTTTTAGGATCAGGGACCCTATAATAAGCCATACACCCCCACACTTTAAGATATAATAAATTAGGTTTTCTTCCCCTCCATAATTCATATGGACTTTTATGAGTCTTGCGTGAAGGAATCTAATTATGCACTTGACAAGCAATCATCAAAGCTTCTCCCCAAAGATTTAATGGTAACTTTGCACGCATCAACATGGAATTCACCATTTCTACAAGTGTACGGTTTTTCCTTTCAGCTAAACCATTTTGTTGTGGTTTATATGGTGCAGTCAACTGATGAATGATGCAAAATTCTTCACAAAAGTTTGAAAATTTATTTGACAAATATTCTCCACCTCGATCACTACGAAGAACTTTAATTTTCTTTCCTATTTGATTTTCAACGTCTGATTTGAAAATTTTGAACATAGAAAAAGCTTCATCTTTTGTTTTCAAAAGATAAACATAAGTATATCTTGAGAAATCATCGATAAAAGTGATGAAAAACTTTCGGCCACCACGGGTTAAAACACCGTTCAATTCACAAATATCAGAATGAATCAAATCCAAAATTTTAGAACTTCTATCATGTTTTGGAAAAGGTTTCTTTGTCATTTTGGATTGAATGCAAGTCTCATACTTATGACTATGATTATGATCATAAGAAATTAGCCCTAATTTTCTCATGTCTTTCATAGATTGGAAATTTAAATGTCCTAATCTACTATGCCATAGATCAAAAGAGTCTACAAGATAAGCAACATCAACTTTACTTGATTGACTAGAAGCTCTGAGTTCATGACATTGGTCAAGAATCGGCTTAGAATCAACCATCTTATACTCTAAATATTTTGAAATTAAATATTTATTCGTACCTTACTCTTCCACCTTATATTTGAATTCCAGTGCACTCCATATCTCCTTGGCTGTGGCCTTTTTTGTATAGGTATCAAAAAGCCGATCAGAAAGAGTGTTGAGAATGTGACCTCGGCACAAGAGTTCATCTTCTTCTTGCTTCTTTCTCTCTTCTTTTGTCTTGTCGGTATCATCATCTTTGGGCTCGGGAAATGGCTTCAATTTTGGATCAAGAATGTAGGAAATCTTCAAGGCACTGAGAAGAAACATCATCTTGTCAACCCAACGAGTGTAGTTGGAACCATCGAATCTGTCAAGTTTGACAAGATCCTGGTTCATGATTTTGACGGACGTCATATTTGATTTTGAATCCATGATAAGACACCTAATTCCTTAAAATTGTTAGTAGCGCCAAGGGGTAGGATTCAGATCTGCAGAATTGCTTTTAGAGGATGATGGCTGATCTTCACAATGGACGGCGGTTGGAGATGGATTATGATAGATCTTCACAATGAACGGCGGTTGGAGATGGATTCAAGAACTCGCTACTGAAATGCGGATGAACACAAAAACTTTCAGGCTCTGAGGCACCTATATGTACAGTTTTCTTTAAGGAATTATTTGTCCCCTTTGGATAAAACTAAGTTGCTGATGGGCTACATGACAAACTTCCTCCCATGATACAACAGAGCCTTTGAGAAACTGCAACCAGCAATGTTGAAGAATTCTCCCTGAACTCTCCTTGAAACTATATAAGAATGTGGTTGAATTTTGTGTTTGAAAACACAAGAGAAGAGCACAAGAGAAAATAAAAACACAAAAGAGGAAAACCGTAATGTGTATTTTCTTCTATCTGTATGCTCATACATTTGCCCAGGCCTGGGTCTCTATTTATAGACTCCTAAGGGGTGCGAAGTGAAGAGGCATGACCCTTTATGAAGATGTATCTCATCACAACCGAAAGGATGCTACTATTCCCAATGGTTGCAACCCATCACAAAATTTAAGAAAATGCACCTTTCACTAAGGGGTGCAAAATAAATGAAGATCACAAAAAACTAAGGGATGCAACCTTTTACCAAAAGGTACAACCCTTCATTTTTTTTAAAATATCAACAATATCATATCTGCCGAAGCAGCCAGGGAGGACATGCAAATTCTTGAACAGGAACAAACAACATGGCTCTGCTTCTCTGTTCAGCCGTGTGGTGGGTGTTATTCACAACTCGATTGTGGGAAGCATACTGCATACCTGTATTTCATGCAGCGTCTGTCACGAAGGACGACGTGCAGTAAATATGAGGCAGGAAAGGCTCTCATTGAGTGTTTTCTAGTGGTATTGTTTCAATGCCAGGCTGCCATCCATGACAGTGTTAAGAAACTGAGTGTTTCTAGTCAACTAAGATATGAACTTATGAAGTCTGGCAAAGTTTTCCTGCAGGGCTCAAGTTCGTAGTTCGTGGGGTCCCTTGTTTATTGCTGTAACGGACAGTGAGTAGTGAGTATTCTCTGTTTAGTTGTTCAGGAGTATCGCAGGCTTTGATGTCTGTGTTAGCTGAAAAAAAAAGTGGGGGGGCTTCATTGAGGATTGGCATGGACTGCATCATTTTGCTGACATCAGGTTTTCAACACTTTCCATTGTTTTTCGAGAAATTATTAGGTACGGCGTCGCGTACGGGAAAGTCATACTCATATTCTTCACTCTCTTCTCCTTTTGGTCCGCAGGTATGGCCTGCAATCAACAAGTTTTCTTCAATGCATTCTTCTATGTGGCCCACCCTGAGGTGCGAAGGGAGTGAAGAATATGAGTAATTATCAGTGCGACCAGCGTACCACGTGAATTTTATGCCCACTCTACAAGGGCCATCAATCTTCAACATCAATGGCTTTCATCTCCCACTTGCTCTAACGTGTGCTAGCATGGGACCATTTATTTTCAAGATCGAGTACTCCTGCAAAGTGGGCGGAAATCCCAAGTGGCATGCCAGGCACACTTAATATATGCCATTCTCTTCACCATGATGTGACCAGGGCCCGCAGGTACCCATGAGGAGGAAGAGACACGGCCACAATTGGAATGTCACCCCGCCTTACAAATCTACATTATAGCAGGAATGCTACATTATAACATTGAGGTTTTCTCACATCTAATTGCTCAATCAAAGGCTAAATACTCCCTCGATCCCATAGTAATAGCTCCATATTGATTTATATTGGATGGTGTGATCCACAACTAAGGGAATGGAAAACTTAAAATAAAGTACCAACCACTTTTATTGAGCCAAATGGAGCTATTGATTTGGGGCAAACCTTTTCTCCAAATGGAGCTAATATGGGATGGATGTAGTAGTAACTAG